>JAHZNP010000490.1:0-56147 GCA_020615345.1 Triops cancriformis | reverse complement strand
CGGGATTTTACTCGCCAAGATTGGTTTTGGGACACGAGGACTCAGTTGTTCGAGATCCTGCTCAATCACTTGGAGTAGGTCCTTTTTTGAGAGAATCTGGCTGCTCTTCTCGTAATCAAGCTGTTGGATGAGAAGGGTCTCCTCTTGGATATTTGCGGCTTCCCGCTTCTTCCGGTTAGCTGGAGGAGTTGCCTCCTCTCGAGTTCTCTTCGTGTTTATAGCCTTCTTCAGAGCTTGAGTATACGACTCGTGTTTTGCTTCTTCTGCCTTCGGCGCATCGCGGACGTTGTTCAGCTCTGCTCGGAGCAGTTTTACTTCTTCGGCTAGGGAGGTCAGTTGTTCGTGTAGTTTGCTTTTGTCTTCTCTTTCTTGCTTCAGTTCCCGTACTTCTACTCGAAGAGCTGCTATTTCCGATGATAGGAGATCTTGGCTTTTTTCATTGCGTTAATTAGGACAGCTAGTTGTTCTGAACGCATTTGGGGCTCCTCTACTGAGTTTGAGCGTTTCCTCGTAGTGCCACAATCTCTTGATGGGGACGCAGGTCTCTTGACTTGGGAAAGGGAATTCCGTCTGTTGCGGCAAGCTTTACAGTTTTTTGCTGCAGGCACATCTCTTTCAAATGGATTCGAGCAAGTTGCGCAATAGATAACGTTGGGTTGGTTTAGGTCGAGTTCACTGTTGACCTCAGAATCCATCACTTGCTGGTCACCCCCGCCGCTCGGCGAGTTTATTGGCGACCTGGGCAGAGTAAAGGCCATGGGCAGCCCGAAGTTTATTTGTCTTTCCTCTTGTGAAAAAACTCACCAAACAGTTTGAATTAAGAATTCACCGTCAGCTGTGATTGTTTCTCGCATACAGTGCGAACAAAACACACAAAAAAACACAAAAGTGCACAGAAAAATTGGAAATAACTGGAGCGCGCCAAAACCACTTCTAAGCTGTAGCGCGGCTCGGGGAGGGGCTTTTGCCAGCCGCTTCGTATAGGGCTAAACCTGGAAAAAAAGAAAACTTTTTCCATAAAGAACATAAGGGGGGCCAAAAATAAAATTCCTACTAAAATTTTTAACATTGTAGGACATTAAAAGAAATAAAATAATCACTTCCATGTGTACGAACAATAGAAACTAAAATAGATAAACCTAAAGCTGCCTCACATACTACCACAACCAAAAAAAATAAAAGAAAATAGTATTCGGCCCCTAAACGTAACAAAAAAGTTGCAAGTAAAAGAAATTGCCCTAATATTATTCCCTCTAATCTTATTAATACAGCTAATAAATGAAAACGTGAAGAAATAAAAATTCACAATGCAGACATAATTAAAATAAGTCCTACAAAAGTGTCTAAAAAAACAAAAATGTTCATAAAATCATTTATCATTACCTTAATAGTTTAAATCAAAACACTGGTTTTGTAAATCAGAATTAAGAATTATGTCTTTTAAGGTATCAAGAGAAGAATTACTTACACCAAAAGCTCCCAAAGCTATTATTCTTATTAAACTACCTCTTGTATAATGATAAAATTAATAGTAACTCTTTAAGTGATTAACTCCTTTATATTTATGTTTTTAGTTCACCCTTTATCGATAGGATTAAATTTAATAATTCAAAGTTTACTCATTTGTTTGTACAAGTGCAAAGACGTCTTCTTTGCTTACGTCTTCATGGAGGATTTCCGGCACAGTGCCACGGCAATCCCAATCTTGGCTATTGCCCATGTCCAATTTGTACGAATTATCCTTCCCGGCTTCGATCAGGCTTTATTTCCAGAGGCGCTGTCGGGTTCCTCGAATGGATACGCCTAGTTTTCAAAATAGAGGTTAGTAATTGGCAAAACAACCCTTTAAAAAAACTATGAGATACTAATTACCTTAAAACAATCGACACATGTTGTACAATTCTATACAATTCTGCTTCTGTATAGAATCTACGTGTCTGCTAGTTTCTTCTTATGGCGTAAGCCAAGTTCCTGATATTAGCAGCTCCCGATTTGTTTTCACGAAGGTTCGCGGCATCCGGAATCTCCAGATCCAAGTTATCGGACCCACATATTCCGAAGAATCTTTGAAAAGCCAGGCGTAATTTTCGTACACGTGAAAGAAATGGTCAACCGGCGTGATCGGGGGAACAGGCTGCATTTCCGCACAGATTTTCACTGCTGTCCAGTCGATTCACTTCACAACAAAGTTCACTTAAACTTAACGTCACTCTCTCCAAAGTAGTTTCACTTCGAAATGAAGGATAGTCACCAAGAGGCACAAATAAACAAAGAGCTAACTATGTAGCGTCTATTGGCGTTTTTCACTGGCTACTCTGAAAGCCTTACTCTACTCTGAGAAAGCGTACTCCGAATCTGGAGACTCGCCGTGAGAGCTGGAGTACTTACTCCCAGTGGAGTGTGCGGCTGATCTCAGGAGTTGTGCGAAGCCATATTTGTTTACACTTTACATTACGCGAAGTTTGAATGAAAGAACAGAACTATTGAAGTTTTTCAAGGATTTATAGAAGCACCGGGAGGGGGTATTGCGATGCTAGGGTGCGATTACCTCTGCTCCTTATTAGTTGAAGGTAAATTCTTATTTGTTTTTGAAAGGGCCCCTCTTTGATTGGCAAGTTTTAGGAGAAGCGAAAGTGCAAGCAATGTCCCGTAAACGTTTGGAAGAACTGGGCATCATAGAAAAATGCGAGGAAGATGCCGAAGGAGAAAACTTAGCCGAAAAGCCCGCATGCGAATGGTCCGAAAACGAGACAAAATATCTCCTCGACAAATATCATCAATACATGGACCAAGTTGGCCCAATGAAGAAGTTTAAGAAAAAAAAATGTGGGACCAGATTTCAGTTGATCTGGCAACAGTATTTTCATCAACTAAAACAAGCAACCAGTGTGAAAGTAGATATAAAACAGTTTTACGCAGGAAGAAAGCAGCCATAGACAACAATAGAAGAACTGGAAACACAAGAGTTGAAGTTCCATATGAAAGCGAGTTAAACCAAATACTTACTCTGGATGACTCAATTGAGCCCGAAGTCAGACGGGGGTTGGGACGAGTAGAATACAAAAATATTCAGAACGCGGTCACAGAAGGAGAGGAATTTACTTCGAGCACAGTTCAGGGTAGTAACGCCGCAGCTGAAGGACCTGCGCTAAAGAAGAAAAGGAGCTGCCGCACTGAAGACCTTGTAGCACTGATCCGTGAGGACATCCAGGAAGCTCAGAAAGCTCGTGAAAAGCGACATAACGAGCGAATGGAAATACTGAAGTTGTTCCTTCAAAAGTAGTTGTTATGAATATCAACAGTTTACTGCGATCATATATACGCTTTAGTTTTGTTCACTACCTCGTTTAAATTGCCTGTGACGTGCATTTCATAACCTACGTTATTTATTTAAATCCACACTTGAAGTTAAATGTTTCAACTTGCGTTCCTAGATTAAGTCAAAATAAGACTTGGATGTATTTTAAGTTCTGTTTATGCATTTTCCCGTGAGTTTACCGGATCTGATGTCCCGGAAAGTCGAGAAACGCCAGTGAGTTAATTTTCGTAGCTAGACTGTTCTTTCAGTTCCCATGTGCCTTGTATTTGTCCCAGTTACATAATTCATGGTTAAATTTGCAAAGAGCTCGCACTGTGATTTGACTTACCAGCTTGTGATCCTAATATGTACGTGCGTTTGACTATGCCCGGACCAATAATTTGTGTGCCACTTGTTAAGATTCCAACATATTCTGCGTTTCATTGGAGTTATTCTTCATACACGTTGTAAACGAAAACTTCATGATTTGTTTCTTATTGCCCCGTGGATTGATGGGTACTGAAATTTGATTATCGGATAAAAATTAGTTTCGCGCCTGTGACGATAGGCATAGGTCATAACCGAATTAATGGAAAGCAGGCTTCTTGGTCTCTTTTTCTAGTTTAAATTTAGATTTAAAGTTGCGAAGAGGGCTGCCATTAAAGTTATATTTTTACCAAGTCATAAATAACATGCTATAATAAATCATGCTGGATAATTTGGTGTAACATGTCACGTGCAATTAGTATTATATACTAAACATTTTTAAATATGAAGGAAATCGTGCGAACGGAACGATAAAAAATGTAGAGAACAAGTTTAGGATGCCGTGTTTCATAAAAAATGAGTTCAGAATAAAAATGCCAAATCCAGCACTGTATTCGACATTTTTTTTACCTATTTTCTGTTAGGAAAAATTAAACTTGAGACTCGCAGTAACATAGGATGGCTGTTAGCATCACGGGGATTTGAAAAATTTCCAGTTGATATAATTCTTACCTATAGCGCACAAATGTTACTAGTTATTAAACAAGAGGGCAATACGTTGCCGTTTCGCTTCGCCAGCTTGCCGTACATTAGGGAGATCTTCTAGAGGTCCGTTGCCATTTTCGGGTATGAGTTCTTCAATAATACCTTCATCGAAGAGTCCGTCACCGACGTCATTGTGATGGATACATAGGTTGTGCAGTACACAGCACGCCACTATGAACTGAGTGGCCTTGTCCACAGTGTTGAAGTCTAAACGGATGAGCTGCCGGAACCTTTGTTTCAAAAGTCCAAACGTATTTTCGACTAAAACCCTAGTGGAACTTAGTTTCTGGTTGAATCTTCTCTGATGGGGAGTTAGAGTTCCATAATCCTTGTAAGGTGTAAGGAGCCATTCGCTCAAAGGGTATGCAGAGTCTCCTAAAGTGGATAGTAACAACCAATTATTGTAGTGCTTATAGATTTACCAAGCAAGTGGAAGTTGCCGCCACAAATTGCTGGCAACTCTTCATAAATAAAGCACGTTTTGTAGACTCGGGCGTCGTGCATTTTGCTCGAAGGCCCCGTATAGATGTCCAAAAAAGCTCTGCTGGCATCGCAGATACCCTGTAGGGTTAGCGCCACTTGATCATGGCGATTCTTGTAGGTCGATTTGATTTTGTGTGCAGGTGTTCGGACATGAAGGTATGTAGCATCAATGCACCCGATAACACCAGGGAATCCAGAAATCTGAAATGTTTGAACAACACAGTCTTTTATTACCACATGAATCATATAATTTTACTCTCTGAAAATTTTGCGACACTGCGTCCTTTTCCTCTCGCGTACGGGGGAAACTAATAAACTTTGGAGCCACTTCAAGAAGGAAGGCAAGAACTCTATCCATGATGCGCAGCATAGTTGCTTCGCACATTCCAAAGCGATCAGAGGTGCCACGCAAACACGTTTTGTTTGCAGCAAACCTAAAACGATTCATTAGTTCGTTTCAAGAAGAAAATAAAAATACCAAAGAAATGAAAGGATGTGGCATTCGGCCGACTTCACAGGACTCCCTCCATGCATCGTACACTTTGAGAAATGTGGGGAGTTTGTAAACATGTTAATAAGAAGTTCTGACACCTCACGAGTTATCCTGAAATTCTTTCTGAACTGTAATATAGAGTGATTAAAAGTTTTTCTGTAAGAAACAGGTGCAAACATACTTCCAAATCCGAATACAATAGTACATTCGATAGAAAATCTTGAATTCGAGGTTTTGGTACTTTACACTTCCGCACCAAAAGCGCACACATGAAGGCGTATTTTTCTTTTTCGTCATCACTACTAGAACTTTCAGCCAATTCTTCCAACAAAACTATGTTTACTCTATTTGAGTCCATATTTCCCGCGCGAAAACCCACTCTAGAAACGCCACTCTGACTTCAAAGTCGGAGTAACAAAGAGCACTCTTTTTTACTCCAAACGGAGTGAAAGTCCCAGTGAAAGGCGTCGCCAAGAGTAACTCCTTATCAGAGCCGCCCAGTGAAGTGCGGCGCCTCTGCTCGGAGTACTCTAGAGTACTCTAGAGCAGCCAGTGAAAAACGCCATATGCTTCGCAGTGGCAGCAGGGCAACTGGCCTCACATAGCCACTAACCGCTTATTTATGGGTTCCAATCACAGAGTAACCAGAGAGAGGGTTCCTGTATGAAAGGTTGTGTTAAGTTTTTGGAGAGAAAAGGACATCCCAATTGAAGGAGCTTTCCGTGCCAGTTGCTGATTGGCTGAAAGATTAGCCGGTCAGTGCCAGTTACTCCTGGGAGTTGTCTCGACATCATAGCTAAATATGAGTTTTTGTAGTTCCCGCTGTCGTAAGGGAGGGCAGACTAGAATTGACCAAACCTCCTCTCTCATGGGGTTAGCCTAAGGCCTTCCAAAAGCTAACAAACTTCCCATAAGGAAAGACCTCAACCCTCTCTCCGGTTACTCTGTGGTTCCAATACACTGATGAGCACAAGCCGGCCATTGCACTGCTCCAATTGGTAGATTTGTAAAGATCCGTAGGAGGAAACTGGTGACCCAATCAGAAGCGTTAGATAGAAAAGCGAACAGGATGTGAATCCAAAACGCGAACAGAAAGCAAGGTTCAGAACCTGTGTGGGAGTTTTAAGAATTCATTGTTGCCTCGACCTAAGTCCGCATACGGTGTACTGTAATAGATGGCAACTATTGCATCTGACGGCCGTAGACAAGTTGCTTTCTAGAGTTGTTTGTTGATTACCAATTATGTTTTACATATGGTGCAGTGTCGCTTCGGATTATCGTAAATCTTGAACTGTTCCGAGGCTCGTTGAAAAAAAAATGCTCCGTGAACTTCAGCGCCTTCGTCGCTTCGCTTTGGATTTCTACCTTACAGTGTACAGTACTCTCCACAAAAAACGACACAAACTGCCCTGTCCTAGCTCCACAAGATGCGTGCCTAAATGTTGCGAACAGCACAGCTAATAACATGCTGTGCGAAACCAACCCACGAATGACTCGTCTGAGCCCGCGATATTGGAGTTCCAGATAATATTCAAAAAAACTATTTACTGGTGCCATCTTCGATTTCTCATTTTGATAATTAAGAATTTGTAAGATGTTTTTGAATAAACGTTTGACGATGAGATGGTCTTATATTTATCCGTAGCACCAACTATTAATTCAAATCCCTTGTTGCTTTGGCCGACGGAATTTGTGGGGAGCTAGGATAGGGCAGTTTGTGTGTGTCGTTTTTTGTGGAGAGTACCGTACACTATAATTCTCGCGAGATGCTTATCAAAATATAATAACTCTCATTTGCGTGTCGGTGCAGTTTCTCAAACGCTCGCTTTGAATTATACAAAATCTGAATAGATATGTCAGAATGAAGTGAAAAGTAATAGTGAACCACTTCATTTTATTGCGAACTGTGTCTTAGTTGTCCATCATTGTGCTTATGGTGTATAAATCAAATGGTGTATAAAACAAATCATGTATAAAAACACACTTTGAAAGCAAATGTATTATATTTGCCTTTGTTCGAGCAGAACAGCAGAATGGATTGTGCAGTACAGTTAAGAATCTGTGCAAAAGATTGTCGAGTGTGGTTGCTGCTGTTAAACGTGATGCAGTGTCGCTTCGGATTAAACGTCAATTCTGATTGTGTTTTGAGTATGATGAAAAAAGTGTTTCGCGATCTTTTGCGCTTTGGAGATTAGCATCCACTGTACTCTTTTCGAAAGCTGTTCGACGAGATAAAACAATTATAGTTTGTATTATATCGGTAGTGTTGTAAGCGTTTGTTTCGCATTATACGTAACTTGCGTAGGTGTGAAGTGAATAATGAAGTGAAAAGTGATAGTGATAATCCCGTTTTTTCCCCCAGTGTTCGGCGGTTCCTGAACAGCCTAGTCGCACACGCCTTATAGCTACTTTAAATTAAATTGCACTTTATTTTTAACGTAACTTGAGCTTTTAACTAACTGACCACTTTAATTTAAATGTAATTACAGTTAGAATGTAAAATAAAATTCCATTGTTGTCGCCACCTTTGTTACATTAATTTAGATTTCATTGTTGCCGCCATCTTTGTTACATTAATTTAGATTTCATTGTTGCCGCCATCTTTGTTACATTAATTTAGATTTCATTGTTGCCGCCATCTTTGTTACATTAATTTAGATTTCATTGTTGCCGCCATTTTTTTAGTTTATTTTGGTCACGTTATAGGAAACTGTTGAATACTTTCCTCCCAATAAATATCGCAAAGTCTTGCAGGCCCGTCGCCAGGATGGAATCGTGGGGGGGCCACCAAAATTCTTGGGGGGGGGGCAATATAAGGGCAGATTTTAAGGAACGGCGCCTTATAGCCAGGGCCGTATCCAGGATTTCATTTCGGGCGTTGGGGGGGAAATTTTTTTTAGAACTGAGGAAATTTTCTAGACATGCAAAATTAATTATGGTGTTAATATTACAATTATTTAACAGTTATCAATAATTAGGGAAACATATGCATTTATTTTATTATTGTTTGCGAAGGAGTAGTCTACCCTGTTTACGAAAAATCTATATTGATATTACTTCTTAAAGTACCGGAATACTTATGTAATTGAAGTGTTTACTAATAAAATTACTGAATTACTTAAAAGACTAGTATTAGGTAAGTACAGTACTCGGCACATAAAACGACCCAAACAAACCGTCCTATTGCTAACGCCCCACGCCACTGTAAGGAAGCCTTGTTGCGGGTCAAAAACGTTCGAACGACGGAAAAGTGGGACACCACTTGCGCCACTGCCGGGCCGTTAGGCACCCGACGGTTTGTTTGTGTCGTTTTATGTGCCGAGTACTGTACAATATTAACTTAACTTAAAAATACCTAACGTACTATTCTGTAACTATTGAAAAGTTCGGGAAAGCCAAGCGGAAAGAACTTCAAACTTGGAAATGTAAAATCTTACAGCACGAAATCTGTCCGCTGATTTTTCTTACCCGGGAAAACATCCAAAACCTATTCAGGTGACATGCTATCACTCCTGTGAATTGAAAGGAAAGCTAAACTTTTTTAAGTCTTTCTCTTTATATCTAAGTCTTTCCTCCACGATGGAGTTTCTCAGTTTGAAGGCTCCGGTGTACCTAACCATGGTATAGGGGAATCACATGCTTAACGGCGTGAGCACTTTTGGCAAAACACCTCATTATTTCGTACAAATATCTCAACAGTAAAGTTTTCCATTGTAGTATCTAGTGCACATCGTCAAGTTTTTATGATGTTTTCAGTCAATTTGTAAAAAGCTAATAAAACGTAAACTTTTTGGGGAATAAGCTTCTTTTAAGCGTGCGACTTCAAGGTATGTTCGGTACTTGTAAAAAATATCGGGCCCAACAAACTTACCTCTCCTACCGCCACGGCAGTTGCGCGAGCGGTGTCCCACTTTTTTCTCTTTCGAGCGTTTTTGACTCGCAAGGCTTCCTTCCCAGTGACGCGGGACGTTAGCATAGGGTGGCTTGTTTGGCCCGATGTTTTTTACGAGTATTGTACAATAAATATTGGAGGCATTAAAGCGTCGGTTTCCTAATTTATCAGTTATAACAGAATTCAAAATCGTTGAATTTGAATTGAATTTGAATTCCGTTTTCGTTCGAAGCATACTTTCAAATGGTTCGTATGAACCTTGCGATCGAACATTGGAAATTGCTCTTCTGAAAAAAGTTTAAATTTGACTCGCTTTGCAAATTTACGAATAACTTTTTTTTAGATATTACGATTCAAAACTTTACTATCGAGATTGTTTAATGAAATTCTTAGTAGTTTTGGCGAAATCGCTGACGCCATGTAGCATGTGATTTTTTCCCATAAGGCACGGTCGGATGTACCGTAGCCTTAGACTAGAAAAAGTTACGGGAACGTTACATGCAGGGGAGACGCAGCGTAAGCGTGAAGGGGTGCAACGGAGAAAGAACGTTTAAAATTGTGCCAATTCACTTTCCCTCACGCTGATTTTCGTAAATAAAAAAGGGCGATACATAAAAAAGCTGGCTTTTAGATCTTGAAAACTCCGAATAAATACAGAATTTATTTTGGAGTACATTTTCCAGCGTAATATACGCGAAGAAAACCTAAAAATTTTTTATGACACCAATTTTGTCAGGGGGGGGGGCCAACGCTTTGCCAGGGGGGCCGCGCCCCCTCCCTCGCTCCCCCTTAGCGACGGGCCTGAAGTCTTGTCTACTTCTAGGATCTTCTCAAGTAAAATCACATGCGACCTGGAAAATGTTATAGTATGAAACCTTATTTTACAGGAAGCGTTTATAAAGCAGCTGCCTAATAAACCGTTGAAGATCCCTATCCCAAATTAAATGGGTGGCTTTCTAATTCTACTATACAAAAGTTATAGCCAACTTGAATTCTAAAGTTGAAGCAATATTCAGTGTCGTGTTCGTGTCTTTCAGGCCAGATAAATATATTCAGACCGCGGAGCAAGGTTTGGTGAGGATGGGTGTCCGCAAAACAGAAGCGAGCAGATACGCTCTACTCGTATAATAATATCACTGTCAATGCGCAGCACCTGCCAATACGCATGATTATCAACACATTTATTCTGATTGGTGCCATGGGTTTTGAAAGTTCGGAATAGCTGTGAAGACGTGGGGAAAAAGCAAGCAAACTACAATGTTTCACCTTGTAAAGAAAGTCACGTGCTTTCCCCGTCTCGAGCAATGGACCAAGGTGGCTTGGGTCCGTGACGTCAGCGAGCTTTGATTGGTCCTCAAGAGGTACACCGTTTTAAAATTCTCTTACGAGTGGGCGTGCGAATCCAGCGCTGCTATTGTCGAAGCGGCCAAGCCTCAAACCACTGTGCACATCATCTTGGCATAACGTATGTTGTGGTGGAATGAAGCTGTCAGATCCTTGCAGTTAACTTTGTTAACTTTTCATGTGATGATGACCATAGAAAGCTATGGCATGGAGGAACGGGTCATCACCCAGCTAATAAAAGCCTTAGAGAGAACCCAAATGTAAACTAAATTGTTCTTTTCTTTCACCGTTACTGTACAAATTAACGATCAGTTTTCTCATCATTCACCCTTATCCTTTTCTTTCATTAATGTAGGGAAGAATTTGACATCCTGCCCAAAGTTGAGTCCCAGAATCGCTCTCCTGTGATACAAGAAGGAAACTGCCTTGGCCTAGAATCCTGGGCCGTGAAATCCGTATTTGCTTACGCTTATAAACTCTCCCAGGAGTCTAAAAATCGATGGAAAAAAGAAGGCAATAATGATAGGGCCTTTAATTAAGAACGAAAAGAGCATCTGGAAAAAAAGAAAGAAAAAATATACTCTCGGAAGCTCATAGAATTTCTCCATTTGTATTTTAAAGGTTGGAATAAGATACCACCACAAGACGTCGCTAATGTGGAAGCGTACACTCACACTGCGTTACTGTTGTTTCCAGATGCTGTTACACTGTGGAACTGTCGGAAAGAACTCCTAACCTGGGGTAAAATTCCCACTCCGAAGCGTGATTTCCAGTTAACACGTTTGGTGGTTTCCCGCAAACCCAAGTGTGTGGAAGCTTTTGCTCACCGTCGCTGGCTCATTAAACATTTACGGCAGCAAAATGGTACCGCGAGTTGCCAAGACGAATTTGTGTTATGCAGTAAAGCGGCTAGTCAATCACCGAGTAATTACCATGCCTGGCATCACCGACAGTGGAGTTTCGATTTCCTGGTTACGCAGGAAAACTTGGCCGCGATGGTCCTCAGCGAACTGGCTTTTATGGATTCGTGGTGTGAGGCGCACGTGTCTGATCATAGTGGTTTACAGTACCGGCAATTCTTGCTCCTTAAGAGTCAAAAGCTATCAAATTCGCCAAGTCCGAGTTTCGCGCAATCGATTGTTGCTTATGTAAGGGATGCCAAGCTTTGGAATGCAGAAAGGAAAGACGCGATTTCTAACTGTCTTACGAGTAGTTTGGCACTAGGATTGCTCGTAAATGAATTACTCTACGTGGAAGACTTAGTGAATGCTTATGAAGGTCATGACGCGTTGTGGCAGCATAAAAAGTTTGTTATCGAGAATATGTTTCACGCCCAACCTAACAGCCATATCATTACCTTGTGCTCCTTTTTGTTCTTTAAAGAGAATCATGCGGTGTGTGATTGGAAAACGATGTTGTATCGAAAAGAAGTTGTGTGGTTGAAAACTCGTTTGAGCCAGGTTGATGAATGGTGTGTGCATCGGTACCAGGTCTGGATGAATAAATTTTTGCATTCCTAGACAACAAGTGTTGCATACTATATGGAAAAGCGCCATACAAAATAGCTCGTATTCCACATCAATTGTGCTTAGACGAAAGAGTTACTGTGAATGTTGCCAAAAATTGGTATAACCAGCTGTGGTTATTTATTCTACATTTTCTTAATTCACTTATTTTACTTCAGTTATTGGATCTTCATTTACTCTCAGGTTTCATTGAGGTGGATTTTTCTGTGTTCAGTTCCTTTTCTGAAATGGGTATATTCGTGCAGGCAATTCCCCTGAGGGCAAGAAAGGTCAAGAAAAAATACTATTCAGAGAAAAAATCTGCCTGCCCGAGGGAGATTTATGGCAGTTTGTACAGTGCTGAGCAAAAAAACCTTTACAAGGGATTGCGCAGAGGTCTAATCTAGCCTCCTGAGGCTGATTTACTTTCATTAACTGCCGAAGGGTCTCGAACGAATCAGTTACTTGGGGAAAGGTAGACCGCGCAGTTTGAAAATCTTCGCACGTAATCATGTAAAAAGTATTCGTATTTATTATTCGTATTTATTAGTGTCGTAATTATTATTGATATAAATTAGGGACGAAAATTTTCTCCAGTTGTCTCAGAATTTCGACACCGAGAGGAAAGGTTAAATAAATTTACGTGAACTGTAATTGTGCTGCAAAAAAATTAGTCTTCACAATAAAGATTAGACTATCAAAACAGACAGCAAAATTTTTTGAAACAAATAATAAATAATGTAGATATCAACAATATCTATGACACTAAGTGTTCTGATTACGTAATCGAGTAATATTTTTGCAACAATACCAATGGCGTAACTTATGAAACAAGTCGTATTATCTGTCTTTTTTCCTACAAAATGGAACACTTTCAATTTTCGCGGTCTATCGTCACTTTGACAGCGATTGGCGACTCTTCAGCACTTAATGAAAGTTAATCAGCCTCAGGAGGCTAGATTAGACCTCTGCGCAAACCCACGTAAAGGTTTTTTTGCTCAGCACTGTACAGCAGTGGTAAAAAAAAACTATCTGAAAAGAGGCACAGTGCACAGGTTACGGGCCTTTCACTGCTGAAGGCTGTCTTAGCTGGCTACGTCACTGGCTTCGTAACCTCTGAGGGCCAAGTCTAGGAGACGTATTATTGCAGTGAAAGGAAAGGAAAATGCCAATTTGAGCCTCCTGTCCGGGTAGTATTTTTTTTACCACTGCTGTACCTAGAAGTATTGGGTTGGCTCTTTAAATTAGTTGGAATCTCGTTCTGAAGTTTCAAGTTAAACGATTCCCTAATCACTTTCCGTTCTAGTTCCAAGACTGGTTTCACAAAAGGAGCACTTGAGGAAAATTTCAAACTTGGCGCGTTTCAGCGTAACCCATCTGCCCAATAATAATTCTCCTCCCTTTCTGCGGTAAAACCGTGCCAAACGAACCAGGCGTGTTGTCTTCTGACATTCTGATTCGCGAAGAAATTTAAACCAAACGGGAAAACAGCGCAAAGCCAAGAACTAGAAAACAACGTGACCGCTAGGTGGCATACGTGTTGCAACTAAACAGTGCAAGGTTTAATGCGAGTAAAGGAATAGATAAAATTCTGTTAGTTACGGTTCAATTAATATGGCTGTTAGAGCTGCCGGCTTAATTGTGTTTAGAAGGTTGGCAGATGGTATAGAGTACCTTCTAATGCAAGCTTCTTACGGCGAAAATCACTGGTCGCCGCCTAAAGGTATGTAAGCATAAATAATAATAAAAAAGATTCTGACTCAAGTTTTGTATCAAACTTGGTCGAATTTCAGGTCATGTGGATTATGGAGAAACTGACCGTGAAGCAGCGTTAAGAGAAACGAAAGAAGAAGCGGGTTTATCGCCTGCTCATTTCGAGATCAGGAATTTTAGTCAAGAGCTACAGGTATTTTCCATTTTCAGATCGTACTTCCCTTTATCTACTATTTCATCCGTTCTGGTAGTAATTTTCGTCAGAATTCCGTAATGGCTTCAGACTTAAATCTACCGAACTTCTTGGCATACAATTTTATTTTCAGTCACTACCATTGATTAATAATAATATTAATTATCATTTTTTATTATTGTAGTACGAAGTATTAGGAAGGCCCAAAACGGTTGTGTACTATTTAGCAGAATTACTCTATCCGGATACCCCCATAACATTATCTGAAGAACATCAGGATTATCGCTGGCTGCCTATTGAATCGGCGCTCGTGTTAGTTCGCTATCGCGACCTGCAAGAAGCTTTGTTAGCCTGTCAAAAGTATCTAGAAGATCCGAAAGAAATCCTTTAACGGAAAAAATCTATCTATCTATATATATACACATCAAATCCAACTCCCGCATATTGCTTTAACGTGTTCAGTGTTATAGCCTGTTATGTTTGGTTCCGTTTTTTATGCCGTGATCACTTTTATGTTGCCTGCAAATCTTTCACTGTGTTTAAATAGCGAAGTTAAAAGGAGATAATCCCTAAAGGAGGTGCACTGTCGTGTAACCTTTGTATTTTACAACACAAACAAAAGAATACACATTTTGACTGGGATGTTTGGAAAGCAACACACCGTTTGTTTCTTGTTCAATTTGACCCAAAAGTTCAAAAAGGTAGGTAGTTACACATTTAGATTTTTCTCAAATTTGGCTAAAATGAACAAGTCGCAAAGTAAATAAAAATAACCAGTCGTTTGACGTTTTCGTAAGATCGCTATGTAGTTGAAAAATTAAGCAATCACTCACATCGCTCATCATCGACTAGATGATCTCTTAACCAACGTCGCTCATCGTAGCCTTCGCGCTCAAACCCACTGCTACTATTGACGATTTCGAGGATCTTTCGCATACAATTTTTATTTTAAAATGATACGTAAAAAATGCCAAGCAACGTACTGTGGTGAGCAAAAAAATCTCGACACAGAACACAGAAGTCTAATCAGGCCTCTCGAGGCTGATAAACCTTCAATAAGTAGCTGGAAACTCAAGAGCTGGAAAAGTAGCCACAGGCAACTTCTATCCGATTGGTTTAATCTCTTTCGCCACTTAATGAAAGTAAATCAGCCTCGAGAGGCGTGATTAGACCTCGGTGGTTTCAGGTGGCCAGTTTTTTTTGCTCTTGACTGTACAGTAATGAGCAAAAAAACTGTACTTGCTAATTCACAGAGGCCTAATTAAGCCTCTCGAGGCTGATTTACTTTCATTAAGGGGTGAAGGGGCTTGAAGCTTCAACCAATCCCTGTCCATATAAAAAGGTAGACCGCGAAGTTTGAAACAAAATGTTATTTAAATAGTGTATAAACGATACAAGTGAAAGATGTAGAAGTATTGACGGTGACAGTTCTTTCATCCTGTTCAGGCTGCACCATATTTTAACTGTTGTTTGGCTCACATTTCTTGTAATTCTTTTAAAGATAGACGTCGTAATTCTCGTAAAGATAGACCGGGCATTTACTTCGATAGTTAAGTCTTTTTAGCTATTTACCGAGTTGAAGTGGCCTTTGTAAAATATAGTTCATTTCTTTAGTGAATATTGTTCTATTCTTCCAACCAATTCAGATGTGTCAGTTATAATTTTCGCTCACAAGGCAAAATTCGCTTTCAAAATTCGCGGTACACCTTTCACTGTATCGTTTATACACTATTTAAATAACATTTTGTTTCAAACTTCGCGGTCTACCTTTTTGTATGGACAGGGATTGGTTGAAGCTTCAAGCCCCTTCACCCCTTAATGAAAGTAAATCAGCCTCGAGTGGCTTAATTTGACCTCTGTGAATTGGCAAGTATAGGTTTTTTTGCTCATTACTGTACAGTGGTAGGCAGATAAAAGTACCCCAAGCAAACCACAGAAATCTAATTAAGCCTCTTGAGGCTGATTTACTTTCATTAAGGTGAAGGGACTCGAACCAATCACTTGCAAGGTGACAGGTAAGCCGCGCACTTAAAATGCATGCTCACTACCGGGTGAGTAAATGACACTTTTGAACTAAATAAGGAGTTGTCGCCAGTTAGGCTTTAGAGGTGCAAGTTTTCCAGCTTCAATAGTTTGGATTTGTATTCTGTATTTTGTCGTATGAATACAATTTTCATGGCAAAGCTGTTGCATAATTACCGATGAATATGAACTATCGCAATATATTTCCGAAGCTGTAAAATTTTTACGAAATGAATAAGGAACGCGGATGAAATATGCGGTAATCCATGTTGCGGAACAAGAAAATTTTCCGCCGTTTTGTTGGAAATAATGCAATTTTGCCCAAAGGGGTCGTTTGAAAGCTAACAAGTGATGAATTTTCTTTGTTAAATAAATTTCTTTAACATTTAAATGAATTTAGTTTCTTACTTGTCCATTCATAAACTTTGCGCCCATGCAAAGAAATTTGTTTGCTTGATTTTAATTGCCTGCACAACGCTGTCTCAAAAAATTATCAAATTGTTTCAGTTCAAAAGAGTCAAAACATAGCGGTTTAACTTTGAAACTGAAAGCGAAATGGTAAAACAAAATTTAAGACGCGCTCAATCATTACGTCTTAAATCAGCCGGCGGTAACTCCTTATTTAGTTCAAAAGTGTCATTTACGCACTCGGTAGTGTGCATGCATTTGAAGTGCGCGGCTTACCTGTCACCTTGCAAGTGATTGGTTCGAGTCCAGAAGAGCCCAGAAAGTGAATGGCGAACGGCTCGCGTCTCGAGCTTTTGTCGTAGTTTGGATATTCCTCTTTATTTACAATTTAAACCATAACAATGGGAGCTGTACAGTTATAGAACTAATCAGTCAAAAGAAATTACGTTCCAGAATGGTGCTAGAGCATCTTTCTGGCGTGGCTTTCGTCATCTTCGTCGCCTTGGGAGCTTTGTTGCTTATTCTTCTTTTTCTCTTCGCCAAACGTCAAATCATGCGCTTTTCTTTACGTTCAAGAAGAGGTCCACACATGCCTGTTGGACATGATGCGCCCCGAGTAACCAGTCTTCACATTACTCTATCCTAACCTTCTAATATCTGTACTCTATACAACCTGCAGTCCCTCAGGAAAGAGATTGAGCGAAGATTGGATTGCATCGCGCCAATAAAATATGAACCACAGTTTACCGCAGCAGATCCAAAAAAGTCTCAAATCACGAAGCCTCCTTATTACTATCGTCAAAAAGCTATGGACGACGTCAAAATGCTAGGTAATTCGAAAATGAAGTGGCAGAACTAGCTGAAGGCGAAATTTTTATCAATATGCTACTTTCTTTACTACCGGGGCACGCGGTAAAGCTTTATTGTGTTAGAAGCACTGAGATATCCTTTTACATTCGACATATTTTAAGGATGTACTCTTGCGTTAGTAATTCGTGCGGCTCCTGATTATTCCGTCAAATACGAGATTTCCTGGCACTCCTAACTGTACACTTTGTTACTCACTTTCCACAGAAAAAGAAATAAGGTCAATCGATTCTAAAGCGTGTCGTCATCCGGGTGACAACTTGCGAGCGTTTCTTTTAAATCAAGCTCCAAATACGTTATCGGCATGTCAAGTGGAAGAAATCCACGAATACTGTGATGCATATGAACACGCGCGTTACTCACCGCTCGAATTTGGTATGCAAGAGTACAACAAATACAAAATTTTCGTCGACACTTTTATTGCCAGGTATTTTCCATAACTCTTTAAACAATTAAACCAATTTTTTCATTATAACAGGGTAAGAAACAGCAATTTAACCAAAACTAGTTCGAGCCCTGCGGCGAAGATTTCCAAACCGTCTAAAAAAGAACGATAATATTTTTCGTTGACGGTTTCTGTACATAAAAACGAAGGATTTTTTCGAGAGGAAAGCTTGGATTGCTTTGCTGGATTTAAAAAATTTTAGACTTTTATGTATATATTATCACAACCTTGAGCAGAAAACGAAGGCTCAGATTTTCTTGTCATTTTTCAGTTTTCGGAACAAATGAGGCACTGACTAACTGTGGAATCGAATGTCAAATAAGTTTTGGGTAGAAATGGGCAATATATTATCGGTGAAAACTGTTGCAACTAAACTTTTTAACCGTAAAAGTTGTCGACAAAAGTATTTGAAATCTGTCAAAGGTGACAAAGTTTTGTAGACATTCCAAGAAATCTGTAACATAGGATAGAAGGAACAAAAAGCCTGAGTTTTTTTTCTGTATAAAAGTTGCAGTTTGATGTGTGCATTCTTGGAAAGGGGAGCACTATTCCCAAATATTGAGAAGGAAAGTAAATTTCGTAAACTCTTAATCAATAAACTCTTCATATAGTTCCCACCATACGGGACAGTGTGAGGATACAGGTCCACCCCAATGCCAGTCTTGGGGTATGAGGAGGTGCGTCAAGCCATTGACAATAACACCCCATTTGCCTATTAGTACAAACAATTTGAAATTAGAAGGAAGACACATTATAAAAACTGAAATAAATAGTTACCCGTTAAAGCTTTCTGGGCATATCTGCTCACTAAAACATTGTCTTGACTTGCTGCATTTCGCTCTACCGTCGTCGAACTACTGGGATGAATTAAGGGTCGATAAGCCAAACTTTGCAATTCTTCCAAAACTGAGAATGGGGAAAAAATATTGAGAAAGGACAGTTAGTAATCATCAATACATCGTTGCATCCCTGAATTGCAAACTTAATATTAAATTCGTACGACATTTCAGAAATAGTTCCCACAGATTGGCGTTTTAATATGTTTTGCCGCCTTTTTTTGCCATTTTAACGGCGTTTGAATTTGTTGTCGCTGTGGTTAATGTTAAATTAATTCGTTATTTGATTATTTATATCCCATCCTAGTACATATTTTTGACATACGGATGCTGGCGACAGGCGCAAGCCTACGCGCTAATTTTGGTGTTATGAAAAATTGGAAGGTCGAAACTATAAAGTGAGATTACTTCGTAATATAGTTCGTGTCGTTATCATCAACATTCTATAACATATATCGGAACTGAAAAGTGAAAATGTAGGGTCTTAAAGGTACTGAACATTCTAACAAAAATACCTAAGCTTATAGGCTCAGGTTTCAAAAGAGAAGCCTTACATTCCATGTATGGTAAATGACTGTAATCGCCCACAAGCATAATTCGCTCGGTACTGGACACGCTCAAGACTTTGTCTAGGACTTCGCTAACCGTTTTAGCGACGGACCATGTTTCCCGTGGTTTCGGGTTAATATTGACTATCGTGCACTCTTCTTCGCCGACCTAAACGATTGCAAGTGTAAAATTAGTCCCAACGCTTTCCAATTCGCTTTCTTTAAGTCCAGGGCAAATGCGAAACGACGAGAACTAGAAGCACACATTACATATAAAACTAGTACCTTAAATATGCCAATGAGCATTTCTGTCAAATTCGCTTCCTGCAACTCACGCCGCTCATAAGATTGCGTCAACGTCCATAGCTGCGACTGGTACAAGAAGGCTAGTTGACCCGAATAGCAGTATTGCCACGTACCCGTAATGCAAGAACGACTGGCAGCTTCACGCACTTTCTCGGCCTTGGTTTCATTAAGCTCCAAACACAACTGTCATTTTTTTAAACAAAGAAAACACTTTTTCTAGTAACCACGTGACTACTTAGTCGAGTACTTGTGTTACTGATCTACACTAAGTTATATTTCGTTCAAAGTTTGGTACACATGTATATAATAAGAATATTTAAAAATGCCTAAGAATTTCCTGAAAGTAGGTTAAACTGAAATCGAGAATGTCTAAAAGGATGTTTTTCGAACACTGTAACGTACCTGAATTAACGCTTCTTCTTCGGTGACACTTTGAAGAGCCAGTAAAGAAAATCCGTGATGATAAATAATCGTTCCCAGTACTTCTCGTACACCAGGGTTATTAATTTTAGGCAGTGTGAACAGGTCTAGCTGCCACGTGGCTAAACGAACTACTCGTTTCCCATTCTGAATAGCTTCGAATGCATTCCCGTTCTCCAAATCCAGTTTGGAAGGTTCGTATTGCTGCTCGCTTTCAGGTTTCGATAACAGTTCCAGTAAACGCGCGTAATTCGACACCTGATCGCTGATACTCGCTGCCGGTACTGAGTTATTCCTTCGGTGAACTGAATTTTCAGAATGAAGTAAGTCAATTGCCCTATCACCCTCCTTTTTCCAACAAGCTTAACAAGAGTTCGCTTACGTTTCGTGGAAGCCGGTACACTTTGCAACCGACCTTTTTCATCAGAAGAGACAGTTACGAACTCGCGTATACCCGAAAATACATTCGCATTGATCCCTTTAACTTTTCGCAATTCGTGAATTACATGGAAATGACCCTAAATAGAATTGAGTGCAAAACAAATAAATAACGACAGAATTAATACATACATTTAAGGGGTAAAGAACTAGTTAAAAATAATAAAATGTCCATACAGAACACACTAAAAACTAATGTAAAATAAGAAATAAGAGAAGGTCTCGAAAGTCTAAGACATCAATAAGGATATAACTTAATCGGATTTCAGTGTATAAAAGCCGTCTTAATATCTTACTTTACGGTCACGGTAATCAACAATATTTGCCGCCAATTCTTGTGAGAGCCCAGGAATTGTCATCAGGTCAAAAACGGTTGAATTGTTCAGATCCCGGACCAGGGATCTGGCAGGGTAAGTACTGGGCGTATCTTCAGCTAAACTGGAGAAAGACCCGTCGGTGTTGCACAAGGAAGGTGACCGACTGCTTCCTTTTCGGGTACCGATACAAATTTCGGGTTTGATGAGTTGAAAGATGCTAGCGCCCATGCCTGAAACAACCACCAAATCTTCCAAAATCTTGAAACCACCCAAAGCTGCTCGATGTTCTACAATATTTGAGGCTAACTGCCTTGATATTCCCGGTAACGTCATCAATTCTTCTGCTGTCGCTGTATTAATATCCAACAGATTAACCTAATCATAGTAAATGGATTAAAAGCGTCGCACTCCTTTTTTCTTCGACACACATCCAATTTATTTACCTTGAAATCTGCATCAACCAAGTTAAACGTCGCACTCAAATTACGGTGACGACTTCTACGCTGCTTTGGATGCAAAAAGGAGTTCACTCGTGGTAAAAGACTAGCTATGCTTGGCCTTCGAGATCCTCTTCTATGAGAATACAAAACTGCCACAGGTACATCACCGTTTACTGACCCGTCACTCTCTTTAGCTGCATTCATTTCCCCGTTACTGTAGATTCCAAAGGACGAAAAATAAATTTTAGGTAATTTAGTAAGAAGAGGTTAGTTAGAAGGTAACTTACTTTTGAGTTGTTTCTACTAGATTTTCTGCACTTGGTTTGGCATTGCCATTTTGGCCTTGCTTGGCCGATTTCACTTGTTCAAGAACGATTGGCTCTTTTTTACTTGAATGCTGTCCCATTTCTTTGCAAAATCGGTGTCACAAATAAAGGGAACGATGACAAACCAGGGAACGCTCCCTGCCTTTTTATGACCTTTGAACTCTTGAGCGCGGTGGCTTGCTGATGGCAGAAACTTCACTGAAATTCATTCTTGCCCAAGAGTTAACCCAAAAAACTGATAAGGCAACTCCTCCCTTAAAACCTTACTACCTACACACAAAACACTAACACACCTTTCCCAACTCTCGGACAGGTGAAGTGAGGGGAGAAAACACTTCTCTACATCAAGAGGCTTAACTTTATGGATATACCTACCATTATTCTTCCAACAATAAAAAAAATATCTCCAAAGCTTCAAAGCCTTCTCAAGGTCGCAATAAGACTTGTCATGAACGAACTGTAATTCGTAAAATCAAGGAAAATTTCGATAGATTTTCCCCTGAGTTAGAATTTCATGAATGTTTAATGAGACAAAAGGATAATGACGCCACCAGCCCCTCTACGTAATTTTCTTCGTCCTTGTCTTCCCATCAAATGAAAACAGCTGCTTTAAAAGAGCACATAGCTATTAAAACAGAGTGTAGGACGCATATTAGCGTCTCGCACGCTTTCATAACGGAATAATAGAGACTTTGTTACAACTTCCTCGTAATCACAAAGCGGTGATTGTCCGAGAAATGAGGGGGTCGTGACGTATCCCGTTTTCTGTCTTTTCGCTACAACAATTCTAAAGTTTGTGTCGGGTTTCAAACTTAGTAGGCTCTACGAGAGATATGAATGGGCACGATATACACAGCAGAGTAATTACGATAAATATCTCTTGGTTTTAAAGGTTGAATATAAAAGATATGGCACACGACGCAAAACTATGTATGTATTCTTCACAGGTCTGAAAGTGCACGCAATGCCGCACGCACATATCCACTCACATGATTCTGAAGCTATTCCTCTTACTTAATTTATGGTTGCCGGCAGAAAAAAATCGAGTTTGACAGGGCTGTTGCCGTTTACGCAACAATGGCAGAAGACTGGCAACTCGAACTTCGTGAGTTTTCCCCGAGGTTAATTTCAAACAGAAGTTACAATCATCGAATACGAATAATTGTTGAGTTTCCGTTTGTCAAAATAGAGAAAGAAATGCAAAAATACCACCAGAAATAACCACGCGCAGTGCAAGATGTTCGAAAATAGATGCTCCCGGGTAAAACGATTTAATTTCCACATTCTGGACGACAAAACCAGCAAAACCAGGTAGCAAAACCATGCCAGCATCTGGCATTCTTTCTATTTTTTTTCAGACTACCTAGTAAAACTCTGAGCAGCTTCCGTACTTGTCTGCAACATGTACATTTTTACTATCAAACTTTTCTTAAATGCAGTTCTCTCGAATTCGGATTCTATATAACGAATTTCGACGACAGACAGGCGTCCAATACCGAGCTCGATCTGATTTTTTACGAACATAATCTTTTTCCAATACTATCACCATGGTACGGAAAAACACTGACTGTCCGAAACCACAAGTAAGAGACTTCTCCATAAACGAACATACTCGCTTTGTTCCACTCTTTCACACCTCGGAGAAGTAGAGAAAAGACATACTGTTGTAGCGACTCAACGTGAAATTCAAGTCTTTCCCGCCCATGACCATAACCATAAAAATACCGTACCCTAATAATCTTGCAGGAGATTATTATGCAATAGTATCTTAAGAAAAAGTTATCATTTTCTATAAGAAAATGGTTTCTGGCCGATCTAAAGTGGGAAGAAGCAATAAAAAGGCGTATTTGTTTTTAGAATGCTAATACTCTACATGTTTTTCTAGTAAGAATAAGAATTACACATAAACCCATGTGAACCATTTGTTATACAATGGAAAAAAAAGCAAAACGTCAATCACGCCACCGGCATTTTCTTTCCACGGAAATAGAACACGAAATTAATAACACAAGAAAGCAAGCGTCCGGACTATCTTTTTCCAGTCTTTCGCACACATATTTCAACCGTCTTGCAGTTCAACTTCTCGTTGACCTTGCTTCTGTACCATACAAGAACGTGCCACTGATTCAAACAACCTAAACAAATAATACAGCAAAATGAGGACAAGCAAATCGACTGGTGTACGTTTGTTTCGTTCTATTATTGTATATATTTACTTTTCAATTTCCGGGGCGCAATGTACGAATTCGTGCGTCCAAAATTTAAAGGTCGGATTCTTAATGAGTTCGATAAAGGTAATGAGCAGTCCCCATGGGTGTGGCCTATTCACAATCAATCTTTCCAACAGGACCCTAGGAAAATTAAGAACAGAACACATTAAATGAGACAATACACGAAAACACGAAAAAGCTTTTAGAATTAGTCCCTGTTTGAACAGTAAACGGATACATTTAATTTTCTGGGGCGGCTTTGATGACACGCTACTATTAACGTGAGAAAATTTTACTCATGTAAACAGGTGCAAACAAAAGCAGACGAAGATCATCCAAGAGAGAAAAAAATCGTAGCTTGGGAAAAAAATTAGTTCAACGCAAACAAACATGTCCAGTGTCGCAGATGTTTTATGTTCAGGGGTTGAAATGGTATCAGAAACCCCAAAAAGTCAAAAGCATAGGATCCGTAATCATAATTTCGTACACTTTAATGTCAATTTGTCACGCTTCACCGACAAATATATTTAAACTAAAAATGGCACAAAAGCAATGAACTGCTCCCTTACCTAGTAATCTGTTCTTGGATAGCTTCTGCATTAGCTTCCGCGAAGAGGCACAACAAGATGCAACTAAAGTAGTGGGTGTGACTATTCGGGTACCTTAGTTGATTGGCAATGGCGTTGATGAACAAGTATCGCCCTTCAATACAAAGACTCAAGTTAATTACAATATTCTTCCATCTCTCACACCGGTATGAAAGAAGACATACCTTCTGTATCCAGATTCACCGCCAAGCTCTGGAAGATATCCATATGCGAAGAATGTCCAATGGTGGCCATAGAGGGCGTCAGTCCTTTATTCTGCAACGTCGTGATTGCTTGCGTTCCGACGTACAAGACCAAGGCGTTCAACAACGGTAAGCTGTACCGATGGCCTGGCTCTTGCCCTAAGGGTGCCTGAACGACGCTGCGCAATTCGGACAAGAATGTAACGGGCGTTCGCGTCTTCAGGTAAGAATCCAAATCCTTCTTCAACGCTGGAGGTTGGATCATCGCTGCGAAATGCGTCAACACACGCGGCGCATGCGCGATTTCCGGTAAAAGGTCCACTTTTAGGTTGGGTGTGAAAGGATCTGGTAGGCGCATATTGCGTGGAAACGCGGACAAGATCAAATTCCTCATCTACAAGATACGTGAAGGTAAGCAACTCAATATTTCAACTATAAACAAATAAAGAAAAATCAAGACAATGATGAATGTAAAGTTAAGTACTCATGAAAGTAAACAATGTTTCGTATTAAAAAAAAAACGGCTCATTTCCCCACTTTTTTGTTGTTATTCGTTTTCCCATCACCTTTAATTATCGTCAAATTTTGCTTTGTAACTATTCCAGCAGTTTCAGGCAATGTTTGTCAGCGAATTTTAGGGTCTTACCTGAATACAATTGGGAGGAATGACGTCGCAAAACCCGTAATGGTAATCGCAGAGGAATTCGGGAAAATCGTGAAGCAAGACCAGCAATACTCGCAAAGTCCCTTTGTACAACATGGAAACTGGTTTACCCAGTTCAGCGTTTCGCAAGAATGGAGCCAGAAATTTGAAAAGGTCAATCAGCAGCTGTGCGTACATGCCCCAACCTTTCTGCTGTGGGGTAATGGCCAGCATGCGGCCGATGAAGACGCGATGAGAGACCAATTCCAGCCACGCGTAGGCGAAACCCGGTGCCTTGGCGGGCCGCAAGATGTGCAAAGTATTGCAGAATGCGGTGAGGACTTGGAAGTTAATGGCGTCCAATACAGGCTCGGGCGCGTTCAGCTCCAGGAAGAGCATAATAAAAATTCGATGGTAGGCCAATTGTTGGAATTCCACACCACGGATTTCGTGATCTTGCAAGAGAACCCCAGCGACAATTCCCAAAACCTTGAAACGAACAAGTTCATCAAATCGAATCTTTTCTACACTTCAGGCCTCACATTCACGAAATTCATTAAACAAATCAGCCTGCATCGTGACATTCTCCAAACTTCTGGACGAGCTAAAATTATACTTTACCTTGTTAATCAAGTTGATTTTGGTCAAAGTGTTTCCAGCGTCTCCAGAGTGTTTGACCAGCAGCGCAATTAAGCGTACGAAGGCGTCCAAGGTATGGAAACACTTGTTACGGACCAAGCCCGGACTCAAGGATGGGTCGCTCAAGCTGCGGTATACCAAATCGACGCAGAGTTGAGTGCACAGGCGGAAAAAGCGCGTGATATGGTCATCCGTCTTTAGAATGCCATGAATGTTCATTTGGTTTACAATAACGCTGAATGCCTTCGTCATATCCCTGCCAGGAGTATGATACATGTTCACCCATTGCTGCAGCAAGTACTCCGTCTTTTCAGGCAAGCCTGCGGGGTCGTCATATTCCCTAGCCTAGATTAGACCAAAATTACGCCATTGTCGCAAAAATTTCTCAGAAACGTTGACACACTACTTGTGAAATTCCTGAATGAATCAATGCCGTTGGTCCGCCTGGTCCACCTGGTGGTCGATCAGCCAAATTCTGTTCGTGATTTGCACGTAAGAGGTCCAATAAGGTAGCCAACCTGCAAAGAAAATCATTAGTCACTTACTCAACACAACTAGTATGCTTCATGAATTAATGTGGCTTTTGCCATTTACCCTTCTGGCACGGGTCTGGCATGGGCGGCCAGTTTGGCCAGCATTTCGACCGTATTGGTCAGGTCTTGTTCGGCCAAAAGCGGGGTACCGGAGGCTTGACCTTCGACTACGTAGAGATGAACGAGTTGCATGGCAAAGGCGACAGCCATGGGATTGGGTCCCGTGATGCTAACTTGGCCTGGCGGCTGGTTGGGGCTTTGGCCCTCCATGGCGGCCGCCAAGAGCAGATCGTACTGGTGGACGTTGACGAGATGGGCGCGAATTAGGCAATCGACTGCTTCCAAGTTATAACGAATATCCTCTCGACATTCCATCATAAACCGGGTGACTTGTCGACAAACCCACTGCGGGCCGTAGGCTTGAGGATCTTGCAAGGCTTTAAGCACTAACAAGTGCGCATCACGGAAGCGCACCATCACCTCCGGCTCCGCGGCACCCGGGACCAAGCCTTCCAGCAACCCTTCAATAGCTTTCTGGATCAAGCTCAAAGCCGAGTTGAGCTCCCGAGACGCGCCAGCTAACAAAACAGCATCCATCAGCGCGCTAATGGCCACGCTTTGGGGCGTGGTGCCCAAGGGGAAAAACACTTGCATATAACGATCCAACTCAACAGCCAATTTCTCGTAAATGGTCGTCACTTCCTCGGACCCGTACGACTATGCGAAAAATGATCATAATATACGATTAGTAATTGCTTTGGACCTCACACTCCATGAATTAAATAGGAGAATCACAAAAAGGGAGTTTCTGGCTGAGAACCAGTGTAAGAGCCACAGAAGGAACTAAGATCAGTCTTCGAGTTGAAGCAATGTAAAAGAATCAACAAAGAAGTCTTATCTGATCTCGATCAGAATAAAGATTAATGGTTGTAATTTCAAGAGCGATAAAGCTAGCGAGAAATTCTTGGAGTGAACCACCCAATCCAAGTATATAAAGAAAGTAGGAACCAGAATCGAAGATTGTTACCGGTAGAGACAAGGGCTTGGGCATGAACAAGGCCGCGTCGCGTTCCGTAATGGGCAGGAAGCCGGGAATATTGCGCGCAAACTCGTCATAAACGGCTGCTTGTTGAGGATTAACTCCGCCCACTTTGAGACGAATCTGCTCGGGCATACGCTCCGCTTGGTAGGTTAACACATTGGTATCACAGTAACGTCTTCCTTCGCTGCGAGCTTGTTTCCTCAGCTCGAACTCCTGCAACGAAGAGGGCATAATAACAAAACAAAGAAGTCAATAACAATCTGGAAGTCTTTGACTTTAAACGCATCACCAGACTCGGCAAATTTTGTTTCACAAAGTACGCAAGCTTACATGGGCAAGGCGTTTATCAATTTCGGGAATGGCTTTTTCTACGGCCGTTTTCTGGATAAAGACGCAGGCCAATTCCACATTATCTTGTGAAACTTGATTGGCCATCTGCTCAATGATCTCCTTAGGCTGTAGAGAGGAAATTCAACAATGCATTACGTTAACACAATTTTCGATAGTAAGTTTTCTTAAAAAAAAGTAAAAGAAAGATAACGCACCAGAACGCGCAGAGAAGCTGTAGCGGCGGCTTTCAAGTTGGTCGCGATCGAGACCAACAAATGATCCCTGCACGTGATTAAAGCCATCCCTGCTGTTAAAGTACGCATCATGTGATGAGCCGCGGCTCGAATCCGGGATTCGTCGGGATCCAGTGCGAAATCCTTCTTAATGATTTGCTCGCACGTAGTCAGCGCAATTTTGATGGTTCGCTCCACCACGGGCAAGATCCACTCTTGCACTGCGCGTTCTACCGCCGACAGCACCAATGTTTTCAGATGCGGCTGAGCTTGGAACAAAGGAAGGTGTGTATTGATCACAATGTGTGGCGCCAGGCCCGCAATCGAGCTCACGTTGATATCCGCGTACGAATAATGAGGCTCGGGTGGTCCGAGGGGCATGGCAGGAGTAGGAGTGGTCACCGTAGGCGGAGCTTGCACGGGAGGAGTAGCTGAGCTCGTGGCGACAGCCGCCGCAGCGGCTGCCGCTGCTGCAGCCATTAAGCCGCCTGGTGCGAACGGCATGACCATATTCATACCTAAACCAGCCACCCCTAAAGCAGCGCTCTGCGGCGATTCTTCTACCAATGCACGCTGCTGCGATTGCATCTGCAACTGCGCCATCTGTCCTTGATGTTGCTGCTGTGCTTGTTGTTGTTGTTGCTGCTGCTGCTGTTGCGGGGGTGACAATTGCGTTTCCAGCCGCGTGAAACGCACTGGATCTTTCAGAACGCAGCCCGGTTTCAATTCCTGCGTCAAGCACACTTCCTTATTTACTGCTCTTTGTATAACTTTTTTAAATTCTGAATACCTGCAAGTCGATGTTCAACGTTTTACACAGGACTTCGATTTCAAACTTGAGGTTCAGCTTCAAATCAGGTTCCTGATGTAATTCTGCGAGAACATTCATAATTCCCATCGTCCATGGGTTTGGGGGTTTGAAAACCTAGAAGATAATAATTAAAGGAATGCAATTAGCAAACTATTGGATTCAACGAGTAAAAAAACACACGAAGAAACAAAAATGTTAATACAAACACAACAAACAATATTTACTTTGCAAATCATGGAAAGCGAGAATAGTAAAAAAATAAATAATACTTTGCTTTTGGCGGAAGATTCCACGACTTTGGCGACAAAGGGGATTACATAAAGCAATTCTTGCTGGCCTTTATGGTACGCTTCGATAATCAAGGATTTGACATCCAAATCCAAGCTAATGATGGGTTTGTTTTTAGCAATGGTTAACAAACCCAACCAATGGCCCAAGTTCTTGAGCAACGAACGATCCGAGTAGTTGGCAATGCACTTGTCACTCCGCAGAAGAACTTTAACATTCCGAAACGTTTCACGAACTGCCATTCGTGTTAAGTCGGCCACTTTTAGCGTATCGAGGAACATGGAATAAAGCGTGTGGAAGTTGGGCTCAATGGAAGCGCGTTTCATCACCAAATACTGAGCCACCCAGGGCCACATGTCGTCCGTCACGATTTCTCGGAACTCCTCGCACTAAATTCAAAAGCACAAAGGAGTGAACAGGTAAACGTGTTACATACTTGAGTTTGAATTACTCAATAGATCATTCAAACGGTAGAAAAAATCTGCGCAAACGAGAACATCTTAATTTTATATATCACTAATATCGACAGACATCTTATTATCTTCTTATACACCTTATAACACTTCAGTTCATTTTCAATTCCATCGAGACTTTCAAAACGTGTTACCTTTTGGGTTAAATTAATTTGGCTCAGATTGTTGAAAATGAAGCTAATTTTGTCCTGGACAGCTTCCACCGGTGGGCAAATCGTTTCTTCCTTTTCCGACGCGTGCAACAAAGTATCGATATTAGTTGAGTTGGCAATGGAAGGTCGTCCGCCACTCAACGTCGCAGCAATTGCCGGTTTGGCGGGTGTTCCTGTAGTGGATGTGATTCCCGCCGACGACAAACTCGTCTTGGATGGCGTGGAAATATTCGTTGCACTCCCACTAGGAGCAGGAGACACTGAGCCCGTGGAAACCGGGATGCCAGGCGTCGTGGACCCAGTCGCTGTACCCAAAGCTGCTGCCAAAGAAGCAGGCAAAACAGGTCCGTGTGGACGATTGGGCGGTTCTTGTGACCGACTACCATAATCGATATACTGCAAGGAAAATCAAGTACGCAAAAATGTGAATACATTGACAGCAACGGGACTAAACATACTATACCAATAAACGATCTGACTATTAACTAAAATGGCAGACAAATAAATAACAACTAACTCGAAGAATACAAAGAATAAAGAAAAACTTCCGAAACTCTAACCTACAAAATAAACGTTCCCATTCGAAGAAACTATTACTACACGAGAGACATAACCCAGGTATGAAATGAGATTAATATTCTTCACTTACTTCGACCAGATGTGCTGGAAACTCGTGATAATGCGGAATAGCCGCCAAATGCTGGCAATATTGGGCATAGTCTTTCAAACGGTGACGGAACCGATCTAAAGCCGTGATGCCAAAGTAATACATTTTACTGCCGTGTGGTTTTCTTAGCGCATCTAACACGTAACGCAAGGCGATTCCCAATGCCATATACCTATCGAAGAAATAAAACAGAAGATAGTAGCAAAATACAAACGTATAGATTTCTTTTTGAGGAATGGAAAGTCTTCTTACGTGACAAGTCCGTGCTCTACAATGCCGCCAAAAAGCTGGGCGGTGATATGCAACTCTTTATCCGGGTACTGAGGGAAGAACCGGTATTCTTCAAACAAGTTCCTGAGCATACAGTTGAAAACTTCCTACAAATAACAAGCTTTAGCGATTTACTTGTGCTTAGAAGACAACAAAAATTGTACTCGTTTCCCTTGCTTACCCTTTCTCGTTTGTTGGGCGATTCCTGAAACTTTTTCAACATTTCCAAAACTTCATCCACCGTCAACGTGGGAGCGTGGGGAGATTGGTTGTAAATCCTTTGGAAATAGCTGTTGGTTTCGTCTTCAATTTCTTTCGACACAGGCTGAGCTACCTCGGAGAAGATTCCCGCCAAATCCGCTAAAAATGTATTCATTACTCCAAACCCCTCTCTGCCGCAATACAGAAAGAAATGATTTCAGCTTTAGCTTACATCTTCGTTCTACGTTAGCTTGCTGAACGCCAATACGCGACAGCGCGGAATGCGACGATCCCAGCCCACCGGCACCAGACGTCGTCTGTCCACCGTTTGTGATCGAGTTGAGACTCAAATTCGCTAAAGCCGACGACGTTCCACTCAACAGGGACGAAGTTCCGCCCATTCCTAATCCTATTACCATGAGCAACGATTTTTTAAATACCGAAAATCAGTTAAAACAGAAGTAACGTTTCCGTCACGATAATAAAGCATACAACACAAAACGATCAAACCCGGATATACGAGACCGAATGTAAGAAGTCCACTAAATCCGGTTCTATCACGACATGCGATTCTTCTGCAGTAGTCTTTTTTTGCCAAGATGCCTGAGCCTAAGTTTTGTTACAAGCGGGGTCTCTTGCTTTCCCAGGTCAAATAAAAAACCCTAAAACTCTTTACTAAAATGAAGATAACTACTACCAATAAAGTCAATTAGAGTAAAGAGAAAATATGTAAGAATTAAATAATCGTTCGATTTCCTGCTGCTGAACACTCGATTTCGACGTTACATATCTAAGCTACACTTTCATTATTTTCTTAATATTTACCTGTGGAAGCGGACGCGGACAGGCTGTTGAGCATGGACAAATTAAAGCTGCTGGAAGGGTTGGGTAAGGAGAGCGGGTTGCCTGGCGCTTGTCCACCAGAAGTTCCACCTAAACTCACACCAGAATAGAGTTTGCCAGGAGATCCAGGAGCCGTGAGAGAGCAAGACAAACCTGTTGGGCCAGGACCAATCGACAAGGGAAAGGTCGACGAGGAAGGTAACGTGTTGGCATTGCTTAAACTCAAGCTCGACATTCCCGCATTTATACTCGATAAATTATCCGCTCCCGGTGAAGGAAATAACTGGAAAAAGGCAGAATCAAGACAAAAGAAATTAGACAGAGTCGATTTTTCTGTCGAACATAGTTTATAGGAAAACTGATCGAACAAGAAACGTTTTGTAATGTGTTGTTCAACTCAAACTTCTTTGTGGATAAATAACGCACTTTTAACACTAAAAGTTCTTTATTATTAGGTTTCACTACTGGAACAACCCAACCATTCCCAGTTTCTTTGCTTGAATGAAAAACACCACCCTCAGGTGAGAATTATTTATATTGGAAAAACTTTTCGGCTTTACTTATCATCTTATTTATTTTCGGGTATTATCTTGCGGCGTGAGCTTAGCTCGTTGTCAAGAAACGTCTAGTACATGCTTTGCAAGAAAATCATGCGATGAGGAAAGCTTTCGTACAAAATCTTAATTTTTCCACATTTTCATATATTACTTTGGAAAATACTACACTAAGAGCAGCGGTCTCCAACCTTCTGGTTGATAAGGCCCCGTTTCATGGAAGGCAATGTTATCACGGACCGGTGTCCTTCAAGCGCAGTAAGTTTATAGTTTACTTTACGACTATTTCTTTTATTATTACTACTATTGCTGTTACTATTATTATTATTAATACAGTAATTATCTTATCTTAATACAGCTAGTCGTCTTTTTCCGGTCTTCACGGATATGGATGAATAAAAACCGGGTATACACGAATTTCACTGAACGAAACCATGATCTACGGCTCGGTGCCTAAGCAGGCCACGCAACGACCCCGGGCTCTGTGCCTGTGATTGGGGACCGCTGTTTCGGCAAATAAAGTCCCCTACTTTTTAAAAGAATCAACTTAAAGCCAGTGTGTGCCTATCTTCTCTTTTGCACCAGGAAATCCGTGGTGACAATTCCGCACTTAATGCGGCGTAGTTAAGAACAGTCACCAGTTTATGTAATACTACTACTACTACTACTGATTGACCAGAAATGTTTGCTTTCGTTTTTGCCTATCCAAAAGGAAAAACGTTTCTCACATACTTCAAAAATAACAATGTATAATTTTACTAATAAATTACAATTGATCGCTAGGTAATTAAAACTGTACTCAAGATGTGCTCACATTCAACGGTAATCGTGAAATCGCCACACTGTTACCCTTTACGTTGCAGCACAGAAGAAAGATAATACGAGGGTCTTTAGCTTTCCTACATCAGGCAAGATTTGGCAACACTGAAGTCCTTTCAGTTTTTAATTTCACTTGCTCATCCCATCGATCACAAATTGGGAGATAAAACCACATTACTTACTTGGTTGCTCAAGGCTGATGCATTAAAGGCAGATTCCAAAGCGCGATGGGCCTTAACGCCTGGCGGCGGTTGCCGTGATCGCGTTAACAACAGATTGCAGTTGGCAACCATCGTTAAAATAGTTTCAGATAACTCCTGTGTAACGTTCCTAAAATAAAGAACACATAAGTAAATGACAATGCAGAAAAAAACTAAGCCAATGAACAAGGCCGTGCCCAGGGGGGGGTTGAGGGTTTGAAACCCCCCACCCCCCCGAAATGTTATTTTTATCATGGCGAGCATAGGAGAATGCCCAAATGTCCAAAGAAATTGCATACTAACCCCCCCCCCCCCCCCCGAAACTTTCAAAATCAAAATCCTGGGTACGGCCCTGCCAATGAACAAAAATGAAAGAAACGCAGCAAAACGGCCCCAAAACCCTGACACACACACAAAAACAAAGAAAGACAAAAAGGTGAAGGAATGAGGAAACAAGAAGATTCTTACCCTGCACACGCCTGGAGGCAGGACAAAACGAGAGCCAAAGTTTCGGGTGGCAACGGCGCTGTTTTAAGACTGTCTTCTTTGCCCACCAACTGGGGACAACGTCGCTGAAGGAACTTAATGCAAGCCACTACGAAGGGTTCGCCATGTTCGCGAATCTTATCACTCAACCATTTATCCAGCTTCAAATACTCTCGGCGTGAAGCCAAGCAGGCCAAGTCGATCACGAACGGAAACGGCTGGGCATTGAGAAGCATCGATAACGCCTACGCCATATCGCAAACAAACGAATAAATATTCCCATACCCGGAAAAACGTGTTACGAAGGCCAAGGTTGCCAGTTAGCTTAGAACAGCAACAACACAAATAGTACAACTTGAAACAAAATTAATAACGAAGGAGAACTACTAAAAACATATTCATTACGATGACTTCAAGATATATACTTTTAAATCCTGCGCAACATCCAAAATCCGAGACAAGCGTTGTTGATCGTAATCGCCTCTCAAATACCATTCCGCCATTACTCCAATCAACAAAGGCTTCATCGTTCCTCCCTACAGAATACAGTTTATTCGAAAGACGTTAACACCGATATGATTTAGCAAAATTCCCGTACTTGTGCCAACCAAGTGTGATGCAAAACAACGGCTGAATTGGGGTGCGTACCCAGGAATACAGGTAAAAGGTTGGTGAGGATATCTTTCCGCAACCCAGTTAAAGGATACGTCGTGATCTGGAGCAAACCCAGAACTAACAGGTCAGGACAATGCTGGACGGGGAACTTGAGCAGCTCCTGGACTTGGTTGTAGGGCACCGAATCCGCCAAATGAGCTAGACATTCGATCAAATCCACACTTTTCCAAGTGGCCACTTCTTTATTGTCCAAATCAGGAACTGCTTTCAAAGTATCCACGTTGACTTGCCGATGCGGGTAATCCGCGAAACAGAAGACATCCGGGTTCTTCAAACACATGGAGATCACGGAAAACTGCAACAGGGAGAAACAAAATTACTCCTATATTTTTCTTGCGTCACTTTGATTTTATTTCTGTAACAATTTTTACTTTTCATTTGATTCAGTACTGAGCTAGGTTCTACTACTAATTTGTGTTGAAAGTTTTTACTTGGCCTTCGCTATTTTTCCATCTCCGGTAAATCAACTCCACCGGAAAGTTTTCGGGGCGTGTGCCTTGGATTTGCAATCCCAACCCCCAAGCAGAAAAGAGCATTTTGAGGGCTTGGCGATCTTTAACAAAGAAGCCTTGATGGTCGCATTCATAAACGACTTCTTTCCAGTTGAGTTTTGGTGATAACTCCGTCACGGTTTGAACCCAAACGTCAATATTCCAAGTAGTGGGACCAGCGACCGTTTCGCCGTTGACGTCTTTGACGGCTTCCGCCTCTGGCAAACCTGAGTAGGTGCGAATCATAACCCCCAGGGCTCGGGCTACTGTAGCGGCGCTCAGGTCTTCGAAACCCAAGTTGGTTACGTGATTTCGACATTCTTCAAGTGAGGCTGTGAAACGATAGCCCGTTTCGACCATCACTTCGCCCAGGGAACTCTCCAACTGTACAAAAAAGAGATCATTACATGCATAAAATCAAGAGTAGATAAAGTAAAAATAAAATAAAAAATACAAAACAATTTTTAAGGAAACAAAAAGCAAGCGTGGGTCGCAAAATTTTGCACTGTACACTTAATTTTTATAATTTAATCAGTCAAGTAAGTGTTGGATATAAAGAAGGAAAAAATTTTACCATGTTTTTGGGAATTGTGGCACCTTCGTGGGCCATGGTATCTAGTAAAGGATCTTCGATGCCTTTTGGGTAAATTAACGGTGCTAAAATTACCGGAACCAGTTGGGGATGGTAATCTTTCCGTAGACTACTTAACAAAGCTTCAATCGTCTGCTCGTCTAATCCTATAACCAAATAGATAACGAATGACTAACTGTATGTAACAGATAATAAAAGGCATAAAAAAATACGTAATTGGATACCACTATCTTGAAGCAAACGTAGGCTAAATTTGCTGTCAGACTAGAATGTTTGTGGCAAAAACGACTAAATAGATCGCGTAGTTAATACCTAGGACACTAATGTAGCTCACAGTAAATAAAAACCACGTACGAGCTCTTTTCGGAAAGAACAGGAAAGTTTATCAATGACAGTGGGGCCAATGCGTGAAATAAACTTTCTTAAAAAAAAGTTCGAAGTATCCACGTCCGGGGCCTGTCTGACCCTGAACCAGCCACAAACGTTCGAAAAATCCGCGCGTCTCGGCTTGCCCGCAGAAGCCTGTCAAGTTCCACTTTGGAAAACGCCGTCTTTCCCTGACGAAACGGAAATACGTTCGTGACGTCATCCACGTGGCGCAGTATAGCACCTAATACTGCTTGAACTAACGAGATACTCTTTTCTTTCGTAGTAATACTAGAATTCCTTCATAGTAATACTAGAATTCCTTCATAGAGGATAACTAATAATTTGAGAATGCAACAACCCAGCAATAAAATAAATGTGGCGTAACGTTGGAGTACCCGCTGAACCAGAAGTGTCGTCAAACTTCACTCCGTGACGATCCCTGGACTCCTGATGCATTACCATAGAAACCAACGAAACAAGAAGTTCACATTTTTACTTGGAGATAACAACTATTTTGGGGTAAGGGAACTATTTTTTCATTCTTCGCCTCCAACTAATAGCCTTTTCCACTGGCTACTCTTGAGTACTCTGGAGTACCCTTTTTGACTCCGAGTAGCGGTGGCGCATTCCACTGGGCCAACCGGAGGCGGAGTCACTCCTGTTGGCGCCCTCCACTGGGACTCTCACTCCGTTTAGAGTAAAAAAGAGTACTCTTCGCTACCCTGACTTCAAAGACGGAGTAGGACTTCCAGAGTAGGTTTCATTGCGCGCGAAATATGGATCCAAACAGAGAGATTATTACTTGCTTTGCTTGAAAAATCATCTTCCAGTTCCAGCAGTGACAGTGATGAAGAAAATTACCAAGAAATGATGTGTGCTTTCCACAAAAACACGCGAAGAGTTAAAAACCCAGAATTCAAATTTTATAGAAAATGTGCGCAATTATTCATTGTGAAGTATGTACTATATCTGTTATACATAGAGGCTCAGTTTAATAATTTTGTTAACAGTTTAAGTAAGTCCAGATGAAGTCCTGAAAAACCGCCATTTATTTGAGTAAAATATTCTAAAAATTGTAAGTTGCGCGGGAAAAAAGCATACATTAGTATGGCTGCCGATAATCATAAGCGCCCTCCACTGGGAGTAACGAATCCGAGATCTCGCGGCGGATCCGCAGATTCGGAGTGCCCTTTGACGGAGTAGAGTGCTACTCTCAACTACTCTCAGAGTAGCCAGTGGAAAAGGCTATTAAAAAACACTGAAATTTTACATTACACAGTTAGCAACAAACAATCTTAAACAAACCATTTGTGAAGCGTACGAAGGAAACGAACGTGTCTACGACGGAAAACGTAAATCTTGCATAATTTCCTTTGTACAACAGACAGTACTTGAAAGAAAACGGGGGGAAAGAGACGCTGCCAAGAAATCGTTTCTGTTCCATGCACAGTGTACTATACAACAATGGATTCTGCCAATGAAACTTCTTGACTAGTACACTTTCACTACTACGTGGCTAACCAAGTTACACATACACGGCACTGGGATGCGGTTTAATGCCATTGTGGCGACTATGTGGCTTTGTGGACAAACCGAATGTCAAACTGGCAATCAAGTGCCGTGTACTCGCTCGTTACCTGGCTCGTTGGTATGGAGAGTACTGTGCAATACTATTAACCAAAGTCCCAACACCGGTCATAAAATACTGGGACGCCTGACCCGACAGACATCCGTCCCAGGCTTTTATGCCCAAAGTTGGACGTTTTACTTGCAGTACCGCGTAGATTGAATGCAACCTGTTATGGCAATCGAGATTTTAAATAAATAAATAAAAAAGAAAACTATGGAGGCGTCTACGCCCAGTACTACAGGTGTACTCCTACGCCCATTTCATACTTTTCGTTTCACCCCATTCGAAAATACTAAAACAATATTACCTACCCATGTCAATTTTTTCCCAGGACTGAAAAACCGAAATAAAGCTAAAGAAAGATTGTTTTACCAAACTGAGCGGGATTCGGTAGAAGATAAGTCAGAATGAGGTGTAAAACTTCCGGACTGGAGTCTTGGAATCCTCCTTCGACACGGCTGGTGGCCGCGGCCTCCGACTGAATATACGGCTTGATCAAGTCCGGGAGTTTCTGTTTCAAATACACCAAGGCTTGTTCCTTAAGTTCGCTTTGGTTGGAAGGCAAAAGCGCCAAACCCAAGACAACCTCTTGGATGCGGTTCAGGCGCAAGGCCTTCCCCAGATGCGGCACAAGTTGGGCGACGCCTTTACACCAGGGTTTGATGGGATTGTCAACGGCGAAGCACAAGGATGACACAAACGAACTCTTGGTTAACAAAAAGGCGTAACACTGGCCTAGGCACTGAATCTGCCAATGTTCGCGATCCTTGTCTCTCTCACGGTCTTTGTTGCCTGTCGCCCCTCCTTTGCCGCCACCTCCTCCCACAGCTGCAGAACACGTTTGAGACGCTGCTGCTGCGTCGCCTCCTGGATCAACAGCCACAAACAAAGAACGCAACAAATGTCTTTCTGCCGCGGATCCGTACGTTCCCACGAGCTATAACACAAGACACGTTTTAAAAACATACGATTCAAATGCCTACAACTTTCATATATTTTATCTTTGTTGCAGAAGGACAGAGGTCAGGAGCAATTTGTAAATTACACCCAGTTTTGAGCTAAATGGCTTGATAGAGAGCCATGTCTGGGGAAAATGTGTACTAGCATAGTTACGTGCACCCGCCTGTAAGAGAAACCTGGAAATCCGTGACGTTTTGACAGGCTTTGAATACATTTGTTCTACATCTGGGTTCGACTGCGTCAAGCATTTGTAACTTACGGCTACCACCATAAAATCTTCCTTTAAATAGCTCACTAATTAACTTTTCCGTACAGCCGAAGCCAGACGTCAGAGACATCAGACGAAATCTCTCAGAAATCCAGTTCTCTTACATCCGGATTCGACTATAACTGGAACAGAGTGATTTCGGTTAAGTGTCAAGGTGAGTAGCATGGAACCTTGTATCAAGTGAGAGCAGTGAACTTGAAATCGAATTAGTCCAAAGCGTCTCGCTTTGTTTAGACAATCCCGACTAAAAGCAATCCCCAGTCATGGAATTCATCAGCCTGGAGTGGCTGGTACGGTGCACTACTTTAGTGTTGAAGAGGGACATTTTGAGACGCAAGAGTTATGCGATAATAACAAAAAGACTGGATGATACCTGAAGTAGTTCGTTGGTGGATGTTGTAAAGTTTTTCTTGTTGAGATTACTGATCAAGCAGGTGATCTGTGAAAGGGCCCAAGACAGGGGATCTAGGTTCATAGTTCCATGAAAGCAGCCTCGAAAGCTTCAAAGGGCTTTGAAGCTTTCTTGCTGGAAAAGCTACCACACTCTTGAGAGTTTGGCGTTGAAGCACAACAGCTGCAACAAACTCTTAATGAGTGGCATCGGCGGCGGTTTCCCTGTGCAGGGAACCGCATGGGGAAAGAATTAAAAGGACAAATCGTCTTTTAGTATTAAGTTTTAAAACACCACGAAAGACAAATTGCTAAAAGACAGAAAAAGAAACGATCCAGACAACGTTCTCTGCGTCACAACAAAGGCATGGGCACACACAAGCGGAGAAACATGGCGGATTGCGGATGCGTCATTGTCACGAGTCGTTACGCAGGATAGTCCATAGATGGCGTTAAAACTCCTACAGAAGCATTTATGGTAGTTGGCTCTCTTGAAAAGAGCGCTAACTATGCAAACTGCTTGTGGCGCTCCCATACAGAAAAGAATAGTCACACATGTTGAACGTTGTATTTCTGATCTCCCTCAGAAGTCATAATTACATAAACAATTAAAAACTATCCCAACAATCCAGAACGGAATTAAATTGCCCAGCGTCACCTTATGACAGTCCGGCTGCAATTCGAGTCCTGATACACGAAATATTACAGGATCTGCCCAATCATAGGATTCGCCGTTTTAAAACGTCCCGAGTGCCTGCTAATTGTATAACACATATTTTGAGCTGGGTTATCACATGTATATCACGCGAGGCGTGTCACAAATACAAACTTGTCGAGTAGTAGTTTCGCTACAAGCATACATTTACAATTATATAATGTAGTCTGTCTTTTTCACATTCTCTCGCTTTAAAAACAAATAAAATAAACCATTCAAAAATCATTCGTTCCTACGAAAACACATTCAAGCTGGTAACAAATCAAAATCATCCGAAACATGCACCATGGGCACTTGTAAATCGTCTATAGTCGGTTTCACTTGTGGTTCACAAAGCGACATTTCCTTCAACTTCCACTCCCAATCCATTTTTTGCACTGCGTGTAACGATTCCGCTTCGTTATGATGCCGTAGCAACATTGCTTCCTATAAAACAAAAAAATCATGAAGTAACTCTCCAGCTATACCTCCTGTTCTTAACAAATCAAACGTTTGCCCTCGTCTTACACTGTACTACAGCCCAAGACTCGACTTGCACGGTATAATGTCAAGCATTTCCTTTTGAAAATTTCGATAAAAAATTCTTACCTTAATTTTTTCCCACTTATCATCCACATCCTGTAACCACGATAAAAACAATCTTCCATTGTATCTAGATCTCGCATTTCGGTCTTTCTCCTCTTGTTCAGGAGTAATCGCCGAGTACACTTCCTCGTCCCTCAGCAGCGTACACACCGAAAAGGGCAACGCTTGATTGGCTAATGCCCGCGCTGCTCGTCCATGAACTCGCAGAATTTCCTGTTCAACGGACAGAACCAACTTTTCCTTCTCAATCAGATGCTGCATCCTTAGCTTGTAGCGCTCTTTTTCCTGTTCAGTAAATAAATCCCGCATAGCGCCAGGCAACGAAGGGGGTGGGGATATCACCGGTACCGACAGCCTTGACGCCGAGTTTCCAGCTAGAACGTACGTGCATCGGTTCATCAAATAATCTTTAAAGCCTTGCGGAGGCTTCGGTTGAATGGGAAACAGATTCTTACGACGACGATCAATCTAAAAACAGAAGAAAAATACATTAGCAACTGAAAATGGCTCCCACGACTAACGCTATGACTTATTAATCATAAAACTATTAAAAATACAGTTCGAACAGAAAGGACGCAAATACGGAACACGAAAAAAATCATTAAAAATAATCAACAATAGCAAGCAAAACGCGCACACAAGCAAGATTATTAAACCCCAAATTATTATTATTATTTTTTACCTGGCGACGAATATGCAAGTACATTTCGTAACAATTGGTAGCCGGCGCTGGTTCAGGAGGTACTGGCGCTTGTACCGGTGCAGTTTCATTGGCGACAGGTGGTTCCGTCTCCTTCGGTCGCAATTTGCGTTTCCGGGGATGTACATCCACCACTGATTGTGACGTGGGCTGTGTGCCAGTCGCATGCATAGAGCCAGTACTTCCGGTCCCGACTACTTTCTGATTGGCTTCTCCATCCTCTTCTCGTTTCCCCGTGCCTCCGGTTTTTTCCTCCTTATTCGTCACATTTTCGGTTGTCTTGGGTGAGGTACTCCTCTCCTTCCCTTCACTTCCCTCCGTTTCAGTTGCTTGATTCACCGGAGAAGGCGTGTTGGTACTGTTGGGTGTCGGGGACGGTGACTGGGATGCTAACGACGCTGCTGCCCTTTGCGAACTCCTCGTCACCCTCCCGCCGGTTTGTTTCTCACCAACGCAGCTACTACTGCTATCATTACTGTTTGAATTGGCGTTCTCCGCCACTGCGGCGCTGGTAGTCTTCCCATCGACTGTATCTTTTCCTGTACAATTTTGGGTCACTTCGGAACTTTTATCCTTTTCTTCCGCACTCACGACGTAAGGCAAGCGTCCTCCGCCGTTTTTTCCGCTTTTGATGGATCCCGTTTCATGTTCAACGTTGAGGACGATCTTCAAGGGTGGGACTTTTGGACCTGATTGGGAGGAGGAGGAGCTTGAATGACTATCCGAGCTCTTTTTACTATCTTCGTCGCTGTCTTCTAGCGGCCGCTTAGGGCTCTGCGACACAGTAACAGATGTCTGAGTATTGGCTCCGCCTTTCGCGCCCTCTGGGAGCGTATGTGGAGACTTGCGGTCGCTCGTTGCCACAGTGGCGGTACTATTAGTTACGGAGTTAGCTGGCTGTTTGGTTTGCTTGGTCTTCGGATTATTTTTGCCCGTCCGCGCACTACTGGCGGTATTGAGTTTGCTGGTAGTTTCTTTCGACTCTTCTTTTTTCCGTTTGCGTCGTCCATCTTCTTCGGGTTCTTCTTCTGTAAGCTGATCCGCGCACCGTTTCAACCCGCTTCCTTCTTTGTTATTATGTTCGTCTTTCTCGCTTTTCATCTCTCCTTCAGTTTTATCTTCCATTTTTAATGCCCCGTCTTTGTTTCTTGTGTCTGGGTTGTTCGGTTCACCGTTAACACCATCTTTGTTCTCCATGGCAAAAAGTAAAGTGCTCCTAAAATGATAGAAACCAAAAGGTTAATCAAGAGTGAATCATAGCACTTGCAAGGTATTTTTTAATTACTTGAAAGGGTCAAATTCTGACTGGCTGGAATAACTAAGTAGTTTTTCTCCAGGAACGACTGTGAAAAAAAAGGACGAAAGAAGAAAGAACGAAGATTAGGGGATGCATGTGGCTGAAGCATACGAAGGAAAAGGTCACGAGACATTCCAAGGTTGCCTTAAAAAGAGACTGGGCAACTCGCCATGCGAATGTAAAACAAGATGATATTTCGTTCAGTTTTTCTTTTCTATAGCGTCAAAAAAGCGAGAAAAAAGCCTATATGAATTTAGTAAGAAGTAAACGTGAGCAGATCTTTGCACAGACCGAAATAATACGGAAAGGTTTGATTGCCGTTTTGTGTAATGCAACGCTCAGAAGTTAATAGAATTTTGCAAATTAATCGTTAATTTCACTAGTAATCAGAGTTTCACATTCCTTTTCATTCTGATACATGTATTTTCATATTTACTATTTGTCAAGATTAATATATAAATGCATTATTAGCAAAAATGAAATTTCGATGTCAACTGCCCCCTATTTACCAAATTGATTGTTACCAAGAATGAATTTGCATCCCCGTGCTGTAGCGAGTACGCCTTAGCTGACTTGTTTCTTACCCTTCGTACGAGCCAGTTCGTTTCCCTAGCTCCCAAAATTGACTGTTGTAACCCTCGACAATCAAAATATAATTTCATTAGCTATTAAATGAAACGGGAGTGTCTCTTCTTTAGTGATTAAGTGACTAATATACACAAACAACCCGCTCCCTCTTCGTTAAGGTAAGCTTTCGAAATTCGTATAGTTTTCCCCCAACCAGCCCGATTTGGCTATCCACGTAGGCTCCATGCCAGCTTCTAGACAAAGACACTACCTAAACACGAATTCGGCACGTACCCATAGGGACATTTCCTTGCCTCGCTTCGATTAAACTTCTACTTGTCCAAATATAAACGGGAATGAAACTTCTGTTAAGAAACAAGCTTTTCAGGTCTGGTTTAAGGTGTTGTTAAGTCGTTTGGGGTCAGTTTTGAGCTAATAGCGGAAAAGTTGACCCAAGTTAGGAAAAAGAATTGACGCCACGCACATCCGACATCGTAAGCATACAATGGGTGTAGCTCCCTCGAATGCAAGGATTCGCCGGTCGATGAAACGAATGTAGGTCCAAAACCTTCAAAGTGTAGAGAATTTCCTCTATACCATGCACAAGACTATATAAAGCACACTAATGCAGTCTCGGGTGGCGCTCAAAACCAGTTATACTTGGATGGAAAATGTTTAAAAATTCCCAATGTAAGTTTGTTGTGCGTTTGTCATTTCTACGCGTGACGACAGAATGTTCATTAAGCCCAGCGTTTCTATCAACATGATTGAATGCAACGTCATGCTCTTTATCAGAACAAAATTAAGAACGCTATGTCCCAGAAAGTGCAGTCTCTTACAAACGGGTCTCTGGCACACAGTTCTTCCCAGAACGCAATTTCCCCTACAAAGGCAACGCGACAAATCTCTTACACGTACTTCTGATACACATATACGTCCTCAATGCCAGGCTAGTTTGCAACAACAAAAATCGTTTAAAGTAAACGAAAAATTCGGATGTCATTAACAATTAAGGCACAAGGCGACTCACTTGACCTATTATGCAAAATATTTCAATCTTTCGCATTTAGCAGGCTACGAGCTGGTTTTGAGTGATGAGAACAGTTTCTTTTTGACTTAAATACCCAGTGACACAGAATACTGGTGCTATGTCCTTTCAAGGTCAAAGCGGCCTTCTACGATTCCTATACTTAACAAAAGCGAGGACGGAAATTTTTGAACGATTCTTATGAGCAACATACCAATACTATCGGCATTTTTTTAGATTACGTTTCCATTCTGACGACAATACATACATGTCTTGATGTATGCGAATAAACAAATTGCTTTTCAGGTAATCAAACTACGCCATCAAATTACCAGGCGCGTGTTAAATACATTTACTGATAATTCAAAGTGCTTTCACTGGACAAGATTACCACGTTAACACTAACTCACTTTAAAGTTATGCATTTCTACGTGTACTAACAAGATTCATACATGCAATTCCCCTTGCGTGCCACATTTCTGAAAGATTCGTTGTTCCAGCGCCCTCGTACAGTACCACCACTGTTTTTGGCACTCGCCTTATGAATTGCGTTATTTCAGTTAAAAAGTTACCGTTTAAAAAATTCTTTTTCTGAAAGTTGCTTCCTCCGACACTTTCTCTGAGGTGAAGTTTAGTCCACTTTGGAACCAATATCGACCCAAAGAAACGGCCCTGTGCTGCACACGGAAAGTGTGATTGTTACCATCAAGAGAACTGCTATGACTCAATCTCTAGTAATGAGGATTGCTACGCCGTTTACTCAAGTGCACCATATTTCGGCTGATGTTTCTTAGAATAAAATAATTTTACATCTGCTTCATGAAGAAAAGGTGATCTTAACAGTCAGTAAGTGACCTCTTGTAGTTTCTAACCCATCCGTTCAATGAAACATTTTTCTGTCGTAAGAAGTAACAATAGCTACATTACAATGTTGCATTCCGAAAGTATACAACAAATTGATTTTTTTTTAAAAAAAAGCGCTACGTACATTTGTCAGTATTTTCGTTGTAACGTATTATGTAGAGTTGCTAGCTGACAAGGAGGAAAAGGGGCTCACATGTCCCAAAGTCGCTGCAACTTTCAGACACGGTTGCACGGGTAAACTATCAGGGTGAGCTGCTCGCAGAAATTGAACTATATTAAAAACTGAGCAGAAAAATTCCTGCGTGTAGCCGCGGCTTGAAGCTGTATTTAAGCCGGGCAAAGCGGGCGGATGTTGAAAAGTACTTTCTGAACATCCATAGTATGAAACCTGTGGGGGATCCCATCAGCCTTGATGAAGAAACCGACCTTTTACAGACAATTCAGACCTCCTTTCCGCCTGAAACACTCATTGCCCACTCTAACCATATGTGCTATCATTCTTGCGCAACATCCGTTATATTTCCAATTTGATTGTTTTTGCCAACTTTCTTGTGTCTTGCCACTGAAGTCTTGCAAACCCGCGAGCTGATCTTTATAACTTTTTTCCTTTTCATTAAGTCGTTCGCATTGTAGGAAAGTGGTAAATTCTACATTCCAATTCTCTCTAAACTTTCTTTATAATTTGATAGTTACCGGAACAGCAGGACGTTATTGCGTCAGTATCCACCGGTTTCACTACTACCTTTTTCCTGGTTTGTTTGTGATATATGGGCTGTACGGAACACCACCAAGACTGAAATTATTCTTTATTTACCTGTATTACGGAAACTTATCGATTTTCTGACTTGAAACTTGTCCAAAGATCTAACTCTCATATCCCTCTAGTAAGTTCTTGCAAAGTTCCTTATAGTCAGGGCTCATAGGTCGACGTGACGGAGGTCAGTTCCTGCGTACTTTTAAGCCGCACCTTGTACTACTTGTACACGTAACGAGTTGAATTATGTGCATACACGACGACTTACGTATGACAACAAAATTATGCCATTTAGATTGTATCCTTCATTTAGTATGTACTACGCAATTCCAAAAGGCTTTGCAAATACAGCAGCGTTCGTCCAGAGCTATAGATTTGTCGTACTTTTGTCTTTTATCTCCGCAAGGTAAGAGCTGTAACGCAGAAACAAGTTATCGCGTGCTTTTTCTTATTTACTGTCTGTAAGTTGCAAGCAAGTAAAGGGTGTCCGAGTAGACTGAATAAGGAAAGACGACGCTATGCGATCAATAAAAGTGCCAAGATTGCAAAATTCTCGAAGATCACACCATCCTACGTTCTACCGCAAAAGCATAATTCTCAAAAAGGGAACAAAAAGAGTTCCATTGGTCACAATTTCCCTGGTCATTCACCCTATGTTCCACGCCTTCGCTTTCGTTCCCTTTTCTGCAGCATTTAATCCAGATTGATCCAGACACACATATGCCCTTCTAGGAAATTTCATAAAGAAAGGTTCCCAATAAACAATACAAAAGTTGAAGGAAAGTTTTATACATACTCGGTATTGCCTGCTCCAGGGCGTTATTCTCCTGCAGTAAACTTTTCTTGGAAGTTCTAGAGACGGCGCTAGGTCGCTGTCGGTACACAATATCTGAAGGAATTCCAAAACAAAAAATATTACGAAATGCACGGATACCTTCTCAGTGACCTGTAATTTCTTTGTATGAGACTTCTGTGGTGGTTATTTAATACTTGAAAACGCGTACGAGTGCATATACACACACTAGATGCAAACGGGAAATGAAAGACTACATTATGAAGGTCACTCTCTCTCTCTCTGTAAGCATCTGTCTGCTTCAAATTCTTTCTCGAACAGCCTCCACAAAGCCACTTTCGGTAGAGTTTACTACAAGATTCTTACTAACTCGATCAAAATTGTCATCCAGAAGAGCAGAGACAGTAGTGGCTTGCAAGGAATGTGAAAAACAATAGTTTTAAGACCAGGAAAGCTTTTACATTGCTAATTAAACAGTGTCCTACCTTTGGGAATTGTAATCCGATATAACTTACAAGTTATCTCACTAAAACAGCACTCTCCAAGTTTTCTTTAACTTGTTCACACCTTTTGTAAACTATATACACTGAATATCCAAACAAAACAGTCGATTCTTCCACAACAAATCGTAAATAGTACGTTAAATGAGTGCAAGTCAGCAAGCGCACAGGAACCAAGCGCAAAACAGGGAGAAAAGGGAGGAGGGAGACGGGGAGAAACGAGAAAGGCACAAGGGAAAAACCGACGTGCAGAAGCTACCAAAAGGAAGCGTCTTTTCGGCTTGGGAAGGTGGAGACCGCGGTTCCTTAACCCGCTATATTACCGCGCGTGACGTAGGACGGCAATGCGGGTTGAGGGCACTACAAGTAAGCTAGCCTAACAAAGACATGCGGGTCCCTACCCTTTTCTGGGCATGTTGGGGAGCACAACTCGGTATATTCACTAGTTGGAACGCTAGTGTGTGGATATTGCGACTCATGGCATCAATTCAATTGTTCAGTGCCCTTCTCCTCAGAAGTGCTGTTGACTTCGGTAGATCTCAGTAGCCCGCAGCAAACAGATGGAGATTTCATTCTTGATTCATGTAGTTCGCCTGGAGACGTTGCTGCTCACAGATTCGGCTGTCATACTAAGAAATCCTCTTTCAGTTCTATGAGAGTCTACTTGCATCTCCTGCACATGACATTGCTGGCTTCAGTTAGAAGTCGCCTGCGTCTTGCCATTTAATTAGCGTGGTCGACAATTAAATATTGAGCTACGGCTGTAACAAAACCGATAACAATATTCAGAGACGCGGGATTTCTTCTGTAGTGCATTGTTTAGGAATGGACAGCAGTATAGTAGTACAAACTAGGTTTTCTCTTCGAAAGCTAATTAGCAGTGCTAAACTGACAATGATACACGGCAGGGTCTATCAGTAATTGCTGGTGCGAAGAAGGCCTAAGGAATATGTGGAAGGAAAATTAACCGAAACAGGGACTGACTGCTTGGTCACCTATTCCCATGGGTTAATTGGGAATGGGTCAAGGAGGTTAAGGCCACTGTATACCGACTTGCCTTATGGACAAATAACATGGGAAACCTCGTGAATCATTTTGCGTTTGCTGCTAAGTAATTTGACAAAATTTCCTGACAGTAATGTTTTGAACAATAATATCTGGAATCTGACTTCGTTATATTTTCGAAAATGTTGACAGTTAATTTGTAATCGCTCGAGAAATTTCACTGTTTTTTTCAAATTTCGGAATTTGAAAATTACGCCAAGTCAGATTCTCCGCATTAATAACTAAAAATTTTCAGTGCAAAAATTTTTCAAAAATATGCAATACTTTTTGCGAAATGGTTCACAAGATTTACGAAATTTTAGCTTCTAAATTGTGATGCCACCCTTGCAACACATGAAACTTAGGAAATATTCTTGCACAGAAAATTTTTAATTATTAATGCGGAGAATCTGACATGGCGAAACTTTCAAATTTCGAAATTTGAAAAAATCAGTGAAATTTCTCGAGCGATTACAAATTAACTGTCAAAATTTTCAAAAATGTAACAACATAGGATTTCAGGTATTGTTACCCAAAACTTTACTGTCGGAAAATGTTTTAAAATAACTTAGCAGTAAACGCAGAGTCATTCAAAAGGTTCCCCGTGTATTTGTCCATAAGGCAAGTCGGTATACAGTGGCCTTAAGGGGTCGTTGTCAAGGCTAATCAGTTGGGGGTTTTTCGGTTGTGTAAAAGTATGCTAGCAAGCAAGACGTGATGCTTGTAGAGCCTTAGTTTGCGTTTTCAAGATTTTCTACTCGTTGCGTTAGTTTTTTGTGACGGAGAAGTTATTGTGATTTTCGTATGTATCGTTTACCCTATGTGTTGTTTGAACAATAAATAACCCAGACTTTAAATCTCTAACGAAGGCAACTAGCCAGCGTTTTGTTACTTGTGTTCACTCTCTTTTTGGATCGCCCATAAGTTCGGGCGAACAAGTAATACAAATATAATCTAAGTTTCGGACGACAACTGACTTGATTTGCATATTCTTCTGTAACGTTACGCGCTTTAGTACAATACTCGACAAAAAAACGGGCCCAACCAAAGCCCAATACTAGCGCCACGCAGTTGCGCAAGCTGTGGCCCTCTCTAGCGTCTTTCGGGTGTTCGTGACCCGCAACAACGCTTCCTTGCAATGGCGTGGGGCGTTAGCAGTAGGTGGATTTGTTTGGTGCTTTTTTGCCGAGTTCGGTACAGTACTCGTAAAAAAAAGAAGATCCACACAAACCGTCCCATTGCCAACGTCTCATGCTACTGTGAGGAAGCGTTGCTGCGGGTCACAAACATTTGGAAGACGCTAAAGAGAGACACCGCCTGCGTTACTGCCGGGCCGTTAGGAACAGGAATCTTTATTTGGGTCGTTTTTCTCCCAAGAACTGTATACAGTAGGCCTACTCGTAAAAAAAATCGGGCCCACAAGCTTCCTTATCCTACCGCCACGGCAGTTGCGCGAGCGATGTCCTACTTCTTCGACTGTCGAACGTTTTTGACCCGCAAGGCTTCCTCCCCAGTGGCTTGGGACGTTAGCATAATGCGGTTTGTTGGGCCCGATTTTTTTACGAGCACTGTACAGTGGTAAATGTATCTTAGGTTTCGAAATAAAGTCTTTATTGGCACAAGGGTAGTCAATAGAAGTTGAGCTGAAATATTTGAACATAATATTTCTACGGACGTAAGTACTGTACATTGAGACGGACTGGCGTTATCACAAGTGCTGGTAATGCTTGACTCCACCGCAACTTACGGCTTCACCCCCACCCCCACGTAAAAAAGACAAATATGACCTGCTTACTTAAATCTCTCAAAAACGTTTGACTTAGTTCCGCTGGATAGAAACTTTCGTTCTCATACCTTCACTATTGGAAAGTTGGATGCCCAACTACAATATTCTCTGGTTTACAGAGATTCCAGTATAAAGGCCACCGCGTACCGCCCGTCTCTTATGGACGATTACGTGGAAAACTCTCCCATTCAGTCAATGTAAAATAAGATAAAGACCACAGTGTAAGCCTTATACTGTGATAAAGACTGTGTAGTGGCTTTAAATAGACCGGTTCTTTCATAGTTTGCTCGCAACTTTTGCCACGTCAAGTGAACTTTTGTGTAAAAGGGAATGTGTGAGTGTGATTGTGGAGAAGGTAGCAAAGCATCTAACTTACCATTATTCTCCGTATCAGAGTCACTTAAACAGTCCGCCCAATTCATCCCTTTTCCGTTAGTACTTTCAGGCGTTAAAGGGAGTAAACTCACACCCTCCAAATTCGGATCTAATTTCCCATAAGTGTGATCAGAAGCCGCCCAAGATTCTGCCAATCCTCGCCGCAGGGAACTTGCCAGTTTCGGTCGGTTTGGAGTCGTCTTTTGCGAGGGAGGAGTCCATAAACCTGTTTCTTCTCCCCATTGGTTGCTACTCTTCAGACTCGACGTTTTTGAACTAGAAATTAAGTTGATCTATAATGGAAATATTCAATCGACCACACATGTTAGCAGCGTAGCAATGTACGCAACGATTAAACATTAAGTAGACTTAAAAGTAAAATCGTAAATAGGAATTGTCAAGTTTCTTTTTTTTCGTGAAATAACAAGTAGAGAAGGTAGACCAGCAGAGTAAAATATAAACGGTTAGTAGAATTACTTTTCTTTAGGAGATGACACAAGACTGATATCAATTTCCGGTTTGAACTCAGTCAAAATCCGATAAATGACCGGCGTTCCCGCGACATCAATAGGAGTTTTGCCTTGAATATTAGGCAATTTCGGGTCTGCACCGTGTTGTAATAACAAATGAACTACAGGAAAATGGCCATTAATGCACGCATCGTGAAGCGGGGTGAAACTGTCCAATCCCAGGGCGTTGGAATTGGCGCCGTTCTGTAAGAGCACGCGACAAGCCTCAAAGTGACCTCGATTGGCGGCTTCATGTAAAGGCGTCCAGCCTGCAAAATCCGTAGCGTCGACAGGTGCCCCGTCTGCTAATAGTTGCTTAATGCGCTTCTGATCGCCTTTGATGGCTGCGACATGTAAAGGCGTTTCGCCCCTTTGGTTCCGACGGAGCATACTTTTCGGAGTAGAAGGCGAGCCTGAAACATGACGTTTGTTTCTCTGAGCTGCTTCTTTGTCACATTTTGGACTTTCCGACGACATTTGAAGCAAAAGAGCCATTTGCTGACGCTCGGTTAATGGTTTTGTTTTTTCCAGGTGAGAACCCAGAAAGGAATAGTCCGTACCTTCCATGGTTAGCTCTACAAAACGATAAGAAAAGAAGACTGTTCAGATTTGGAGTGTTTTAAAGAGTGCATTGAACTAAATGGACCTACATGGCTTACCAAATAGTTTAAGAATGGCTAAAAGTATACCTTTACACTTATAAAAGTGAAAACAGCACCGGGATTTTTAGATTAAAAAAATAGTTCACACGAGCCAAGAACAACACATTGTAAAACGAGAAAGGCGGGCTAAAATTGGCGGGAACGCGAAGAGAAGGGCGCAGTCTTAAAAGGATTGCAATTTTTCGAAAACCGGCCCAAAATGTAAAGCGCTTCTCTAACGGTGCCGCTTCGGGTTACAAGGTCGAAAACCATGCAAGGGCTAGCTTTAGCAGAGTACAGTACTCTGTGGCTAGCAGTGTTCCGGATCTTTTCTGTGGTCGGATCTTCGATCACTATCGATCATTATCAACTTCAGTCGTCAAATTCTGCAAAACTTGAAAATAATTAGATACGATCAAATCCAATAACATCCGGTCAAAAATCCGATAAAATTTCCGATCACTTTGTTACTTATCAAAAGAAAGCGATTATTAAGAAACCTAAAAAAATAAGAAGAGCTCAAAGTTTTAGTTTATGCCTAGTAGGTGGCCTAATTTCGATCGGTAAAGGATCGGCAATAAAGCAGATCCGATCCCTACCATTTTACGGTAACACGCCGATCCGATCAAATCAGATCAAATGATTGGATTGGATCCTTTTTAAAAGATCCAGAACACTGGTGCCTGGCATACACGAATTGCTCACGTTACATGACCATCTTCCATTTTAGTCGCAGTACATAAAGTATGGTTTTTAAGCTCTACAATGAGAAGCTTTGAATTTCTTCCATGTTGCGCAAATCGAAATCATTTACCGTCCATGACATGTAGTGTTAGAGCAGAGGGACGCATTAGACGAAAAAAATAAGCAACATAAGATGAAGGAGAACATAAAAGATATATCTAAGAAACTTGAGAAAGCTCCGCGAAATTCGAGGGAGGAAGGTGTGAAAACGGCCCCCTTTGGAGTAAACACGTCACTTTTATTGAGGAAGAATTCGCAGTTCATGGCTTAGAGCTTCAGTGTTACTCTTCTGAAGAAAAAATACACAACAAACAATTACAACACGTGATGAATTGATTTGCGACGAAGTATTCTCATGAATTCCAATTGTAAATTTTTGTTCCATCTTCAGCCAGCATGGAAGCATATTCCAAGATTAATTCAACCCTGTTCATCGTCACGTTATCTTCGAAATGACGCGAAAAACGCTAGATTGGTCCCAAATCCAGGTGGTGACGTAACTCTCAATCTAAGAAGAAACTTTTCTTCCAAAGTAATACCCACAGTCGTCGTTTTAAAATGTACAACTAATTCATTATTATTGGCCAACAGACATTAGAACGAAAAATTGTGGCCGAATACGCAGGCGTATGTGCGCTTGTTAAAAGATCGGGAATTGGTAATAACCAGCAACTTGTGAGGGCGAATCGTAAGTCCCTTCACTCGTCTTCCACGTACAACCAATCTAGCGGAGGTGGGGGAAGAGAAGGAGACAAGAAGCCCAAGGAAGACAACAATAAAGTCTCTTCAACGCTTTCGAAAGCTTTGTTATGGATGTTAACGGGTTATATGTTCATTGCCATCATTTCACTGCTTTTTCCCGGCACCAATCAACCCGAGGTTTTTACTTACCTTTATTCTGAAAAAGCTCCTAAATGACTAACAACCTCTCCATTGTCGCGTTGTACAGGTGGTGCGCTACGTTTCGTGGAACGAATTCGTCCATCATATGCTCGCCAAAGGTGAAGTAGCTGAAGTTATCGTAAGACCAGACATCGATATAGTTACCATCATTCTTCATGACGGTGCAGTCGTTAAAGGTCGCAAGGTAAGTTTCCCCTTAAAAATCAACAATTATGTAATAAAACTAGACAAATAATAAGTTAATACAAATACAACAATTTTGTTCAGATGGAGCATAAAACGTTTCACATGAATATCGTCGATATTCAAAGATTCGAAGAAAAACTGCAAATGGCCCAAGATCGGTTAGGCATTCGTCCAGATCAACGCGTTCCTATAGTTTACGAACGCGGCACCGATACCGCTGGAAGATTACTAACTTCACTGATTGTCGTAGCCATTCTCATTTCCCTGCTTTCCAGAAGCAAAAGTATCCGTTCAACTTTCTCCCCAGACAACTTTGTAAGTAGCTCTACAAATGTAATTTCGAAATATAAGGTCCATTTACCCACTATACAGTAGAGTGAAAAAAAACAGACAGGGGACAGCGCACTTAAGTGACAGCTGTATGCCTACCCATCGTCGAGCAGGGGTAATGCTGCAACACCCGTGGAGCGTTTCCCAACATTGCCTGAACATGCCCGCGCGCGCCGTACCTCTTATCCCTGTCTGTTTTTTTCCCCACTCTGTTGTACTTTCTTGTATTTCTTTACCTTTTTAAAGTTCGTTTGGCCAAGTTTTAACACGTGGCATGAACGGATGGTTAATAATCGAACTTAGTTGCACTTTAAGTTAAGAATGAAAGTAATTAAAGACGGCTTTACCAAATGAAATTCCATGAAAGTTCAACTTTCGTTTAGTAATATTGAGAATCCAAAATATTCTTCATTAATGCATAGAGTATATATTTGGCTCAAAATTAATGATGCGCTAACTAAAACTCGTAGATGCAAATGAGCCGAGCCAAGTTTACGCTAGTTGATCCCCTCCTGGGTGGCAGCAAAGGCGTTCGCTTTACGGACGTCGCAGGCTTGAAAGAAGCCAAGCAGGAAGTGCTGGAGTTTGTCGATTACTTAAAACGCCCGGAACACTATAAACGCCTCGGCGCTAAGGTGCCCCGGGGCGCTTTATTACTCGGTCCGCCTGGATGTGGCAAGACTTTATTAGCGAAAGCTGTCGCCACCGAGTCAAATGTACCTTTTCTCTCAATGAATGGATCGGAGTTTATTGAAATGATTGGTGGTTTAGGAGCTGCTCGCGTCAGGTAATTTGATCGAACAATTTTCAACTTAATAACCTACTCCATCCGCTCTTTTCACCATTGTACCACGCAAGATATTATTGTATGTTTTCAGTGTTGCTTTTGTTATTTTTTTTTAAAAAAATTAATTATCATTGTATTACTCTTATAATGATTGTTGTTATTATGGTTGATTTTGTTAATTATTTTAGGGATTTATTTAAAGAAGCCCGCAAGCGCGCGCCTTGTATTATCTATATTGACGAAATCGACGCGATTGGACGGCAAAGAAGCGAGGGTGGTGGGTCTTTTGATGGGGCAGCGGGGGAAAGCGAGCAAACCTTAAACCAATTACTGGTAGAAATGGACGGCATGGCCACTAAAGAAGGTGTTTTAATGCTAGCGTCCACAAATCGCGCTGACGTTTTAGACAAAGTACGTTTAACGAATGATTTCCATTCAGCCTTATCCAGTTTTTTTGCCAGAAATCTGTTCCTATTTATTAGGAATTCAGCAAGATTGAGAGACAATTTTTGAATAGATAGATATTGGTTAATTTTAATTCGCAGTAATAGATTTTTTGAAAAATTTAACTACGTAGGCTTTGCTGCGCCCTGGGCGATTTGATCGCCATATAATGATCGAATTGCCGACGATGATTGAGCGTCTGGAAATTTTCGAGCATCATTTAAAGATTATTAAACTGGAGCAGCAGCCGCAGTACTATTCTAAGCGTTTGGCTGCCATGACTCCCGGTTTTAGTGGCGCCGATATAGCCAATGTTTGCAACGAAGCGGCTCTGCATGCTGCCAGGGAGAAATCAAAGGTAGTGGCGGGCCATGATTTAGAATACGCTATTGAACGAGTAGTTGGTGGAACTGAAAAACGATCCCAAGTCATTGCGCCAACGGAAAAACGAGTTGTCGCTTACCACGAGTCAGGCCACGCCCTGATTGGGTGGCTGTTGGAGCACACGGATGCTCTTCTGAAGGTTACGATCGTGCCTAGGACGAACCAAGCCTTAGGATTTGCACAGTACACGCCCACTGATAAGAAATTGTACTCTACTGAGGAAGTAATAGCCATTTGATTAAAAAGCAATTATATTTTTGTATTTACGTGTTATTTTGGTGAACAGCTTTTCGAAAGGATGTGCATGGCACTTGGAGGACGAGTAGCGGAATCCATTACTTTCAACAAAATCACAACAGGAGCTCAAAATGACCTGCAGAAAGTTACCAAAATGGCATACGCGCAGGTAATTTTGATTTTAAGTAAGATCTTAGTTTGAAGTACAAAAAGGGAAAAGTGCATGCCGTAGTAATTGCTCACGAATGATTCCCGATATTGTATACTGTTATTTATAGGTGAGGTCTTATGGTATGAATCCAGTTTTGGGTCCGATGTCGTTTCCGGAAGGTGAAAGTAGAGATATTGGTATTCGGCCGTACAGTAAAAAGCTAGCAAATATGATTGATGGAGAAGCGCGGAATTTGATTTTCCAAGCCTATAAACGTACAGAAGAGGTGCTACTTCAGAATAAAGAGAAACTCGCTAAGGTACAAGAATGAGGGACGTGCTTGATTGTGACTTTTTATTTATAATTGTTTGTATTATTTCCCTCGAATCTCACGAATTTAGTTAGCAGAAACGTTATTAGAAAAAGAAACCCTGAATTACGCTGAAGTAGAAGCGATATTGGGACCACCGCCCCATGGTCCTAAACAGATAATAGATCCTCTGCAGTTTGAAGCGATTATCAATGAACAAGCCGGTATCCAACCCGGACGAGCTCCTCCTTCGCCTGAAAACACTGAAGGTTGAAAAATTGTACAGAATTCTTTAGTTTTTTCTCTGTATGCAATGACATGTAGTAAGAAATAAAATGAGCTGCGTTGAGGTTTACTTTTTATTTCATTTGTTGAAGACTCTGGTCTATCTGTATACGTCGCCCGGAAGACATGCGATTTGCCCAGTACAGAGAGTGAATTTTTTGGTTCTGAACGGTGTTTCTTTTATATGTATCCATAAAGAGTGTTTCTAAGCTCCACAATCGCCCGAAAGTCGACAGCCAGCGTTTGAATTTTATATATATATAGATATATATATAGATATATATATAGATATATATATATATCTATATATATATCTATATATATATATCTATCTATCTATATAT
>JAHZNP010000489.1:0-56155 GCA_020615345.1 Triops cancriformis | reverse complement strand
ACTCCTCCAAAGGTTTGTTCTAAAATCGCTGTCCTTTTTTTGCACGAGATTTTAAACTCCAAAGGGATGATTTAGTACGATTTGGACTCAGCCATTTGCATTGCCTTTTCTTGTTGTGAATAATCATTTTTACAAAATCGTGAGTTTCCTTGCACTAACTTGAGCTAGGATGATTCCTATATCGAAAGGGAGTATAACTCTTAAGTTTCGTTTAGATATTTCAAGTCTATTATGTATTTTTAAAAAAGGCTACCTATTAGTTTTCTTATGGCAAAACACACGGACAAATCGCACTACACCCAAGTCCAAATTGTATCCGCGGTATCTTGTTTTGGACAGTCGGAGGAGCCTCCAGTTTTCATGGGTGTTTCGTGTCATTGTTTGTGTTTTTCAAGCGTACAATACCTCATTTGATAGCCAGGACACCGGGCCATCTAACGAGTATAGTTTTAGTTTACAGTTTTGTCTCCACGTGAAGTGAAAAATAAACTACAGAAAAGTGTCCACACTGTCCCATCCCTCCTCTACAATGCGAGTTAATTCCAGTGTATGAGACTTCCCGGGATTTACGGATAACACTAGAATGTGGCTTCAAAGCTTTATACAATGCAGCTTCAACGTAGCTTTATACAGTAAATAAAAACTTGTTTCGTTGAGCGCAGTCAATCAATAAATAGAGTATCAATAAATATTAACTATTCTATGAAATTATAAATATTCCAGAATGAAACATCGGAAGTCAACTGGCTAAAAGTTTTGGATTTTTACTTTTAACCTCGTTTCGGCCACGACTTGGGGGACTTTATTTTTTTCTCTGATGTTCCTTCGGTTCATATAAATGAATGCTTAAGAAAATTAGTGTAATCAGGGTTGTATTGCCGCTGTGCAGCCCGGTTTCCCTTGATTTGGGATTATTCACTGATTTAGGCTTACTTCACTACATAACTCAATTTCGTAAAATCTAGCTGTCTCCGGAGAAACAGGTTGAAAATTACTTTGACGAAAAGTCGTATTGACCTCGCGAAGCATTAAGGTTACCTTGACAAGGGTCTCGCGTTTTCTTCCTGCGACGAAACCTTCTTACTGAAACCGACTTTCCGCTAATGTCCTTAGCCCCGGAAACGCATTAATGAGACTCGAGTAACTTGCAAGCTAACGAGTCGTTTGTCTGATTTACGACTTGGACGAAAGAAGTATTGCAATTCGCCCTACTTTAGGTCAGGTATCTCTTTGGATATCCTATATCTTTGGATATTGAGTATTCTAAGCACACTCCCTATTTCTAATGTGTACACCACTATACAAATATTACCACGCATTTCTACCATAGCAAGGCCTCGTTTACATGTCAGACGTGCTTCTTTTGTAAGGTTTACATTAATAGATGTTGGTTTTGGCAGTCTTGTTGGATGGCGCATCTGTTGTCGTAATTTCTGATTTATTAGTTCCATAGCCAGTGTCTTCGGAGAATACTGTTATACATTGTTTAGAATGCGCCATGTTTCTTCAGTAATTTGAGATTTCTTCAGAGGAACTCACTACATATGCTGGGTATTTTTTAACTGACGTAGGATAATTTGTACAATGCAAACAATGTTTTTTTCCCTTAAAGAGGCATTTCTGAAAAATAAAATCGAAGACCCAAAAATTCGAAAGTTATGAATGCTATAGAGAAGGTAACGAGCCGCTCACCCGTCATAATTGGGAAAATATGCGACATTTTTCTGCAATGTTATGGGAATCGTGGCGTAAGATGAAACCCTCTTCTTCGTGTTGTAGAAAATAGAACAAGGAAATACAATAATTTTGTACGCTAGGCTACATTAGGAACGTCAAGAAGCCTGCATACTAATAAGCCTTTTTGTGTTGCAGAAACTGGTCGCTTTGGGTCTTGGTCTATTTTTCTTTCATGGCCGTATATGCTATATTAAGCGCCGGCGTCGCCAGGCTTGGGCCAAGGGAATAGTTGTTGAAAAGGACCCCAACTACGCTCTTACCTCTAGTTGTTCGGGTTGCCTCAACGAGTTCGCTGTGTCGAGAACTTTTGACCTACCGCTTTGGCCAGAATATAGAAGTTTATTTTATAGCCAGCTGTGATGCCAGGGCATTTGGTGCTTGGCGTGAATATTTCGTTTGCTTTCCAATCCATTTATAGCTACGGTGACTTTTATGGATGATAACTTCTTCTGACCTGCCCAACTCGTGTCGCAGATTGTACTTTTTTCAACTTTTATTTTATGTGCGTCGTGCTCGCCACATGACAGGTTGTTGCAGGTGCAGAAATCGACGGAATTAATGTGACGTGCACCTATCGGATGCCGGGAAAATAGTAGGACTGTAATGCTAAAGTCTTTATTAGTCTACGAAGTGGAGTAAGTGTAACAGTAAAGGCAGACCGTAAAAGTGTGTGTGGAGTTTACGATATTCACTCACTGGTGAACAAGTCATGGTGCTTAGAACCTCGAACTTCACGTTTCGCTTTTACGTCCTTGGATTGTGCTGAGCAGCATGGTCCGTCAATTAATTACCGAATTCATCGAGGTAGACTAACATACGCGATTCTCTTCTATAGTGTGTACAAGCAGACACGAAATGTTCGTGTATGGTAGCTATATTAGACGCATCGCCGTGTGCCTGACTGAAAGGGTCTTTTGACTAGAGGAGAACAGGGCTTTTCATTCATAACCCTGCTTTATTTGCCAGACTCGTAATACTGTATGTTTAAAGTATCTATTTAACATTAGACTCGAGTTACAATGTTAGTAACAACAGAGTTCGGCTATTGTTTCCAACCGGGTGTTTCTATTTATCACCAGGCTGTACTGTTGAATTTGTTTTAAAAAATCATTATGATTCGAGACTGATAGGTCTTCGTTTTAAGTCGGAAGAAAAGGCTGCAAATTTCCAGGTAACTAGTTCACTTTGGCAACTTGCTTTGCGTTCGCGTGAAATTTATTTCCTTACTAGTCGTTTGTCTTAGCAAGACTTGCCAAGTTCTTCCAGCTGGTTAAGTGAATTTCTCTTAATCAGCTGAAGAACCCTTCCCTGTCATCTAATTTTCTACCTTGAAGAGGATAATGAACGCCTGACTTAACCTGTCATGAAAAGCAGAGATATACTACATCAAGACATTTCTGTGTTTGTTGCTTTTCAAGCATAAATATATTTGTGCAAGCTGAAAGGCGACCGTCATCCTTGAGCGAATACAAAATTGTTCAACTCATATTATGATTATTTTAAATTATGATTTCAAATGTTACAATATCAATACTTTAATGAAATTATGAGACGTTCGTGGTGCTTTTTTTGTGTGATACTAGGCAGGGATTACAGAATAGGAAACGCACTATATGCAAAACATTATTTCAATTATTGAAAATTGCGATCGACAAGGTGCGATTTTGTTTCACTGGACTGACTAACTTTATTTTATGTAGATAATCCAAATATTTCTTTCGAATGATCAGAATCATATCACACAATACGTCAGATGTTATCGTGATAATGTAAGAAGGGTGCTTAGGAACCATTTAAAGGTAATCATCATCCATCGTAGCAAACATCGTAGCAAACTGAATCGTTGATTAAATAAGAGGGATTGTGATTGGCTCTATGGTATTTAATGAGGACCTTTTTATCTCATTGATGCGGTAATTATATAGTATTACTATTATTGACTATGACAGAAGGTTCCAGGAGTTCTTGTGGAGTGTTTTAATTAGTCAGGCGAACATACAGGAAGATTCAGGCATGGGATAAATGGAAACCCTCCAAAAAGCGACTTACCCGTTTCCCTAATCTGCGTTAATTAGTGAAACAATGTAAGAAACTGGATCGAACAGGGAACTATTCCGAAGATGTGCTGAAGCCATTTGTGAATTTTTGTCAGGCTAATTTTCATAGAAATTATCATGAGCTTAGTAGAAACCGTGTGATTTCGTAGAAAGAGACTTTTGTCTCGAGTTGTTCACTTCGTTTTTAAAGGGTTGAGCTTTAGTCTATGATCTGTCGTTTCCTGAAAAAAAGTTTTTAAACTGCTGCTTTCTAGTCTACTTCTAATGTCTGGCAGTGTTTTTCAGCTCTGTTTATTAATTTATCTATTATCTAGTGTAGGCAAAGCTCTTTGTGCTTCAATTTTGAAGTCTGGCAGTGACTCGAAGAGTTTACAGTTTTTGCTGCTGATGAGCCAAAATGAGTGTTCAATTGGATTTCTAAAAGAAAACACAAGAAAGGCGTCTAATACAGGGATATCGCTGCAATACATAAAACACTGCTAAGTGACGACACTCAAGAGCACTAAAATCGCCCGCAGAAATGCTCTTCTTTCCATGCAATTTTCCTGAGCATGCTGAATGGCCATATGGAAGTCATAAAGCGGCCAGTCATTAGCATGGGTGTTTTTGTGTCACTTTTCTTGCAGCATGATGTCTAGTATTGCTAGTTTGCTCCGCAAATAGCTAGAAATAGGCCTGTTAACAAGTTAGTAAATACAAGCTACAGAAATCTCATAGTAACACGTTATGCATGCGATTGGCGTGCCAGACATTGTTCAAGAAAATTATTGGACACGTAATCAGCCTTGGAGTCAAGCCACCTGCCGTAGAGCTAGGTTTACATGCTGGCTCGTTTCAGTGACTTGCAAGTACGGTGGGCGTCAAGCGGGTGCACTCTTGCAGTAGTGGGCAGTTCCAAATTCTCTTGCGATCAAGGGTGTAACATTCGTGAAGTTTGTTGTGCGTCTCGTGGAGCCAAAAAGGCCTGTTAAGCACTGCACGGATTGACAAGAGCACGTGAGAATCTCTGCCATTCTCGACCGTTCGTTTGGCCCGCCTCACTAGCGTCACAACTCAGGTTCCTTTCGAATAGCTCGCGTTTTTTATCTTTCCCAACGGGTCCTTTCGGAAATTTGCTTTGGTGCTCTATATCCTGGCACATATCCGCTGTGTTTTTAAGTAACCATTTTTGTTCCCGTTTTCTTTCTATTCTTGGAAATAATACGATTGCACGCGAGCACGCCTGTCATTCGGGCGGGAAAGCTTTATAACTTGGTTCGTTGCTGGCTTGAAGAGGTTAGATCCAATAGTCGACCAGAGCATCCTTTTCTTTCGCTCTTTTTGGTCATAAGAAGAGAGTAGCTAACCAGGGAAATGGGCAAGTGCTTCTCAGCTTGTGCACAGCATTGTATTGTGGGGGAGTTGTATTCCCCAGTATAAGTGGGGTGAGAGGAAGGTTAAAGCCCATCTCCAACGACGTAGAGGAAGTCTCATTTTGGCTTACGTGTCCGCTTTTGTGTATCGGTGCTTTTTCTTCTCACCCCCATTCATTCCTTTTTAAAACAAAACAGTCTACCTACTGTAAAAGTCGAATAAATTAGATTTTTTATGACAACTTTGCGTGTGGACAGCTTTTAACCTAGTAATTTGGCCCCAACGCTAAGGCGTGACCTGCGTGCTGATATGTTGAAATTTTCTGGGAAAATTGAGGCCTCCACACTTTAAGAACAGGGTGCTACATTAATATTGTATAGAAAAGGTAAATTGCACGCAGGAGATAGCTCCAAATGAAAAAAGTTTTCTTTTTTAAGTACATATGCAAATTCTGTGATCTGCCTTAATTCCCGTAAACAGATTTTTACGGTTGGTTTGTTTGAAAACTCCTAAGCTGTAAACGAAGGAAAATGGAGTGTGCAGCGGAACGAGCTTTACTCCCTAGCGCATTGTTAGGATTGATCCCCACTTGGCGTAAAACACGAAAGGCATTACAAGCGAGTTGCGTACAACATTGTTTAGGGACCCACTATTCCTATTCTGTAATTTGCTGGAGAATACCCTCCAAATGCACCATCAGAGTAATGCTTTGTCTCGCATGGAACTAACTTGGTTCATCGAGTTCTTACACCTTTCTAAACCTGCAGTCAAATTATCGGAGGCTTAACACGTAAGTCTAATCGATCACGGATTACAAACAAACCGGTGTTCATTACGTCGTATTCCGCGCTTCTTTCAGAAAGCTTCTCACAAGAGGTTTTGCCCAAGTATTAATGTAAGTCCAAGGCCCCTATAAAGTCGCTCACTTGTTTGCCGTAAACGAAAATTATTGCTGCTGTCATCGAGCGTAGAATTTCCCCCCTTCGCCCAGTCCCATGCTTATTGGCTTACTTCTTCTGTGTGTTCTATGCAGCTGCAAGTTCAGCAAACCATGTCCAAAAGCATTCACGGATCCTATATGGCTCTGACTGATCTTGCGAATGCTTCATTACTGCCTTCTTCCTTTCCTTTTGTACGGTACGTTTAGAAAGAGTAAACATGAGATAAACAGAAGTATTTCTCGGTATGTTACCAAAAAAGCATCTGCTTTAGTGTACGCACAAGTGTCTAACTTCAGCATAACGTCTAATGTTTGCTTTACGATCTCGTAACAAAACAAAAACATTTTCAACTCGTAGCGGGGTTTTGCCTATAAATTAATAGAGCATTCAGTGTAGTGTGTCGTCTGTTTGATTGCGCCTTACTAATTACGTTCTTTTTGGAGGGGTACTCAAGTTGCTCGTGACTATATGTTTTGTAGTGCTTCTGTCGCATTTCAGCTGAGCAGTCTGTTACGTATTTTTGTGATTACGTTTTAATTGCGCGTACTTACCATGCGTAGGCACATTCCTACGCAGACTTTCAACGTAGGTTCTGTACGTACCCGTTGTGAAATGCACGTACTTGCACATGCTTTTGATAAGCTTGTTGAAAATCCGCGTGTCAGATTCCAAGCGCCTTCGTACGGTTCGTTTCAAGAGCTTTAATTCCATCCTTGGATTTCCATGGGCACAAGCTCTGTGGGAACAGATTGCGAGGCTGACATTGAATTGCAGCGATTTAGTCCTGATAGTATAGGATTTTAAGTTCTTTTCAGCAGTTATGCTTGAAATGTAGTTACGGCAATATGTAGCGGATAATAACTACGTAGGGGGGAAGGAAAGCGACCGAATTTCCTCGGCTCGGTTTAACTTCCTTTATCGACGGCGTACAAACATTAAGTAAACGGCACCAAGGGATCGTTATGTTAACGCTAGCAGCGAGCAGAATTGGGAAAGATCTTAGTTTCGACGCTGTAAGACAATATTTCCTGCCGCCGCTGTCACGGACATAGAAAGCATTGAGGATTCCCAATCTTTTCAGGATGTTTAATAATGGTACGTTCTTGGAATGTTGGCGAGAAAAATGTTGATATAATATAGTACTGTCAGTTAAATTTCTCCAGATGAAAGCGTGTGTGTTCTACTATTGAAAGCAGATATCTTTCAATCTTTTTACTATAGAAACCCCTTTAGGCTTTCAATAAAACTCATACGTAGTTTTCATAGGAATACGAGGCATTATTCTGTGCCTTTTTCTCCTTGCTCCTGCCTTTTCACGTCATGGAAGCATCCTAGAGGGTCGCATTGAGCTAGTACTCAACTAGCGATAAGCAAAATACGTCTGCAATTCTCTGGAGAGCTGAAGGGATGCGTCAGGCGAACTTTGAGGTCGTAAAAAGAAAGCGTATATCGGGTGAAATGACGATCCGTCAATTGCGGCCCCTTTTCACACTCGTTTTTGTTCCATGCAAAAGTATACATAAACTGGGGGATTTTTGTGAATGGAATAAGACACCTAGGCAAAAGAATTTGAATGAATAAGAATTAAATGCTTTAGAAACAAGGAAAGGGTGACTTATTTTTTCTCCTTCTTGTCTGCATGATGTTACTACACAATCTCATTTGTCGCATACATTGTTTGCTTAGGAAATAAAGCCTGTTATTTTTCTTTTGGTTACAGTAAGTCAATGTTATAAAGATGATGGAGTCTCGTCGTTGTGAAACGAGATGGAATGTACGGTAATACTAGCGAGAGAAACAGCCTCTTCTTTAAGAAATGTGATTGTATGCCAAGCCTAGCAATTTTTCAAACAGAGGAATAATGTGTAAAAAAGTAGCGCTTCCCTATAGCGTAGCTTTTAACTTTCTTGACGTTGTATAAAAACGGAACAAAAGTGTTTAATCGATGCCAAAAAGCTAGCAGTAAGTGCACTACTGGCTTTATTCTCTTTCAACTTAACTTCTCTGAAAGTAGAGATTAGACAGGTGAATGAAACGTGCTTTTCCCTTTATTTTGGCGAACTTAGAAGCTTAGTATGCAATGTGATATCCGAGTATTTTTCTCTTTTTTTCATATGAAGCTTGGGAAAACAACTTACTAGCCAAAATATTTCCATGTTCACTTTCCTAGTTGCGCAGTACTATTTCGTCGTGTAACCGACGACAGAATCCAAAACTTATACACCTAGAATTGACCTCCGATATAAAAAATGCAAAAAAGTAAAGTGCAAAGCGTTTCTTAGAATCGAGTTGTATTGCAATCGGTTTTATTACAATCCAACTTACTATAGAGCTGCTAAATAGTTTCTTTCACGACAGAAAGCCAGTTTCCATAGTTCTCACATTGCCTGGCCAATTTCTCTCACAAAAGTTTTTCTTACGTTCGGGTCTGTTGCACCCGTTCTCGATTACACGCAAATTAGGAAAGGCAAGAATCAAAGCTCTGTTTTCTACAAGCGATGTTGTAACCATATCCGAAACTTCGCGTTAAAAACGTTTTGTTTGTATGTGGTACAAATGTCTCTGGAGGATATATTGAAGGGGTCTTTCGATTGGCTACTTCGCTCCACCGGAATCTAACCTTCACCATAGAGTGTTTTGGTTGTTCTGCTGAGTGCTTTGTATGCCAGTAGACCTCGAATATGAAGACCAAGGGCAAAAATCTGTAATTGGTTACAAGCAACGTTTAGCAATATCCGAAAATTGTAGGCTTTCATGGTTGCACATGTCGGCTGGCGTGTCAAAGATCATTTGCTTGGACATCTAATGGAGATTAAAAGGCAAGTAGGATTAAGTTTCCTAATCGTCTCCCATATCATACAACCAGAAGTTTTTTTTTAAATGACCTACTGTGCAAGGTCTGTACATTTTCTCCCATAGTACAATTTGAAAGTCGTCTCATGTCGACAGATAAAGATATGATGGGGATTTGACGACTTGTTATAAAAGCTCTGGTATACGTTACCCACGCAGGTCTCAGAGGGAATGCCAAGTGCGTTGGTAGCTGAAATGTGTTAACTGTATTTTTTTCTGACTTCATATCAAATCGAAGAAAAGCTGTTAAGCTTTTGGATTTTTCGAAGAATTTTTCGGCTAGTAGCGTAGAAACATAATAGAAAGGCCATTTGAAAGTGTACCGCAACTTTTAACGTGGGCACTAGCAGTGGATAGATTATTCACAGCCTAACTTGGCCTTTTAGTGGTACTCTTGTCCCTACTCAAGGTGTTTCTTTTGAGCGTGTGCAGTCTTTATAGGTATCTCTTGGCAACCGTGCCTAGACTCGCACCGTGGTGTGATATTTTTTTTATTCCACGACCTTATCGCTGTTTCAGAAAAAAATAGTGTAGAGTCTCTAGGTAAGAGCGAATAATCTAGGAAACCTTTAATTGCAGTTACGCATAATTCTTGTAGATCTAATAGCACCAATTGTTTTTCTCTGGAAGGAAGGTATGGTAATTGGAAGCGAGACTAGTTGAGAACACTGATACATGGCACCGTGTCATCAGTCACGAGGGAGTGTTTTACGGAAAATTACAACGGCTAGTTGCTTCACGCGTAATGTAGCACGGAGGTAAGCTAGTATATATGCGCAATAACGCTGTCATACGTCATCTTGAAATGTACTTCGTAGAATATATAGAATTGCAGAAATATTTACAATTTTCCTCCAAGTCAAAAAGAGATAAAAAATATATTGTCTTTTTTATAGAAAATAAATTGATCTTGTAATTTTGGTGTGTATTTTTTATTATTATTAATTTCTTTAGTTCAACCTAGTTTAAAGCAAAGTATAAAAAACGAATGTTTACTACGGCAATTGACGATATCGCCCAAATATACCTGTCGGTATTCCAGTTAATTGACGCTAATTCAGAAACAGTTTGTTGGTACTAAAGGTTAACTGCGACAAAGTGTTTTAAATAGGTTGAAGCAGTTATCATTTTCGGTAATAGGACAGACATACAATTATGTCATATCTTTGGAACATAAACTGACTTGTCGCGTGTGCATTGTACTTGATTGACCATGCGACTCCCAAGTGGATAAACTTTGGTAGTGGATACTACATCAGTTTCTGTTGTGGTTACTGTACTATACATGTACTGTACCTGGTCAGTAGCCGTGCTTTCGCGTAATTACTGTGCTTAATTATAGGTTTTCCTTTTTACCTTGGAGATCATTTGTCTTCGTACGGCAACAAACAAGTTTGCAGTATCCAAGGATTTGTTACGCAATAGGAAAAATAAAAATGGAGTAAAAAAAATGGTGCACAAAGGCTACCTTATCCTACGTTCCCAACGTCTCTTTCGTAAAGGGACCTTTTCATGTTTGAAGAAAGCCCCGCAAGCCCACTTTCCTGCGTGAGAGGAAAATTTACTTTCGTACTGTCAACTTAAGGTTACAAACGGACAAAATATAGTGGAATCCATTCGATCTGGACGGTTACTTATTTCGGAAAGAAGTGTAAGAATGAACCACTTAGAATCATTCATTTTAACTTAGGCTAGTAGCAGAGCCGCTTAGTTGACAAGAATTGGTCTGGTACCACTTCGTCCCGGTCAACAGAAATTCCGGGCAATGATGTGCCTTGAAATGGTATTTCCACATAGCGCCTCTACTTCTCTTCACCCTAAGTTGGCAACCCCTGATTAGTCCTGAAGATTTTTTTAGTGTTATTTTATTTATTGCTATATAGCAAAGAGGCAAAGAAGATGAGTAATAAATTGAATAGAAGAGAGGAAAGCTAAGTTCACGAAAAAGAATTGACGACTTTCATTGGTGAAATTGTTGGGCTTGCTCGTACACATGCTTAAAGGTGGTGGGATAAAGTAGAAATAAATCAGCTTTTATCGCTTTAATGTGTAACAGCTTACATTTGCGTTGTAGATGTGTTAATAACACGGTATTTATCACATTGGCGCATTAAACTAGTACAAACATTTCAATTTAATCTGATATGTTTAATAAGTATAGTCACTAATCCCGTTTGATGAGATGAACATAACCTTACTTTGTAAAAATGTGAGTGAGTACGTAAATTTAGATTTCGACAACAGGCGCAAGCCTACGTAGGGATATACAGTGTAATTTTTTATATTTACAGTAAGTTATTGTGCAGCAAAAAATGGTAGCTACTTTACTGTAAAATGAATTACGAACATGTTTTCTAACACAAATTTGTGTTAAGAAAACATTTTTGTATTTTTTACAGTAAAGTCGCTATAATTTTCTCAATTTTTTATACAGTGTAGGATAGAAGATTAAAAGAAAATAAGTATGGTATATTAATCTTATGTAGCCTAGTCTACTCTCGTATTATCCGTTGTACTATATCGGACGAGTCTATGATGGGTTACGGTGAAGTGCCACTGACAAAATCTGTATACAGAAAGCGTTATAGAAATATTTATACTGTGACAAATTTTGGTGGTAAGAAGCTGTACCATAGGATACCTAGTTTTGCTCAGTTAAGATACAATAAAGCGCTAACGAACAATGCTTATGAAGAAAGAAAACTATTTATATTTTAAATTGGTGGACTTGGGAGCTTCGTTTATGAACGGATTTGGATAACAAGAATACGGATATATGGAGGTCCACGTTGGGGATTTATAACTGAAACAGCTGGATTTAACTTTTATGCCATGGAGTCGGCAAAACATTAAAGCAACAATTTATGGACTTAAGCACAATCCAGGATAAAGCATATTAAAGCAGCTATTTATACTGGATCTCTTTTTGGGAGAGGCTCACTAATGTAGACATTGTACTAATGTACAAAAAGTAGACATTGTTTTCTAATAAGCGGCAAGAGTACCAGCTGCTGGAATGTCTCATGATTTTGCAATGTGTGCGAAAGCAGCCTAATGTAAGGTAACTTTAGTACATTCATTTGAATCTCTTAATTTCAAAAGAACAAGGAAGGTCGACAGAAGGTTTTTGCATTGCGGTTCACTGGCGCTATTTTTTGCAACCATTACGTCAATTGTGAGCGCTGAGCTTCGTTGTGAGTTACTAGTATTTAACTGTCTTTCGTCAAGCTGCATCAGCAAGTACAATGTGAACATAAACTTTCGTGCAATTCCGTATCCTACAGATAGAATTCCAGTATCAACTTGGGATTTGAAGCGCACAGATCTACACGGATCTAAGGTGCAATAACGGCTTTTCTAACCAGCATCCTCTTCCTTAGTTTCCTGCTTTTTCTTGCCGCGTTTTTCTGCGCAGTGCATTCTGTTCTCCTTGATTAATTTTTTCTCTGCTGCTTTTGACACGCTTCAATAAAAACGCGCCTATTCTTCATGTAAGACCATCGTATTAAGATCTCTTCCAAGAGAATCACTGTCATTAACATCCATTCTTATGGGAAAAAAATTGTGACGACTGTGTTTTCTCAAAACATTAATGTTACGTAGATGGCGTTGGCTGCGTAGATGGCGTGGGCTGCGTATTAACATCCACACTTCTCCACGCTCCTTTTAACACGAAGAGTATTTGCCGAGTCTTAACTTAGCTTTACGATAGAAGACCGGAGTATCTTCTCAGATTGTTGCTACCCTTATCGGCACCCTAATTTGGGATTAGCTGAGTGGGAAGCCATGCGAACATCTCAGCACCGCATAAGCTCAATAACGCGGCATTTTTGTCCGTTTGCCATGAGAAGACTTTTCCTTACACCCGGTTACCATAGTATATGCGAAGTGCTGTTTTTGACATAACTGGAAACTCACTATTTGAACAGTGAGACACTGACCACGACAAATCTGTATTCCAACTGTGCAATGCGTTCTATGGGGGCCGAGATTGAAGGGTTTGGTGAGTCAGACTCTTTTCAATTACAAGCTAGAATGCTTCCCATCTCGAGGTCCGTGGAAGAAAAAAACGGTATACAAATGACCTTTTTTGTGAAGAATTATCTGCTTCTTGCAGCAGCAGTTCCTTTTGGTCAATGTCGAAGACGGTTTCGGTGTCGATCGCCCGCTTTTCTCTTTTTCTGACTTCTTCTAGTGGGTTAATTGGGATGTTGGGTTCCAAAAAGGTATGCTTTATCGTTTCCAGCTTACCAAAACCATTATAAGGGCCTGGGCTAGCCATGAAATAAATTGAAAGCAGAGGCTCAGAGGTCTTCGGTTCCTTGGAGGATTAAAACTGTGATTTCTTTGCAGAATTTGTATTGCTTTTTAGAAACGATCCAAAAAAGAGCATAGCGGCCAGATTGTGTACGAAGATTAGTTCACCAGTGGAACTACACTTACACCTTTGTTTGCCTCTTTTCACGTGCGTACGAAATGAAAGCTTTCGCGCTGTATAGAAATATTGAAGAAATGCTTCTCTGCGTGTGCAGTAACTGTATTGACACAGCTAAATTGCGCTAAGCAGGGGAGCGTAAACAAAGAATACGCTCTTTTTTGGAGAACATTTCGACTTTTTTTCTCACCCTTATTGATTATTGAACGTGATATCTGGTGCCGGCTTTTTTTATACGGTACTTGACAGTATAAATTATGAATGTGAGTTTCGGCTCGTTGACGGAACCTAGGTTTTTATGTGATATCTATTATGGTTGGGCGTTGAGTGAGGTTGAAACCGAATACTTCTCTTAGGTTTGGGTAAGTTGTTTACAGTGGGCTAAGCCTTGCCCAGACTACTACGCTCGTCTCGCCTGCTCTCTTCTCCCAAAGCTGTCGCGAAGCGACAAAAGAGTGATTCGCTTGACTTATGGCGCATTTACACAGATGAATTTTGTCGAGCGGACTGCGGAATCCGCTCACAATTCCGCGGAGATCGAGCTCGAACAGAACACGTTTCTTTTTTATCGTTATACCCCTAAAAAGCAGTGATGACGTGATACAACCCCATGGTAGGTCTGTCGCCAGATGACTCAAAAATGTAATTTTCCGTGAACATCCTACCGGCCTACGCTGAGGCAACCAATCACGATTTGGGTTTCAGCCTTGGCCACAGCCAATAGCTCATTCCACCTCTCATTTCCTTCAACAAAGTTTTGTCATATTTCGACGATGTCCGGGATCTGTGTGTCCCTTGATAATAGCGCCAATTTTCAGACTTGATAGAAGTCCTGATAAACGTTCGATTTTCCGAAAATTCTTGCATATGACTTAACAAAATGAAATTCATGGATATCAAGAGTAAGACATCGTTGTATAGACGTCAAGACCACAAAAAACTTCATTCATTCGTTTCATTCTAGAAGCTCAGAAATTCAAGATTAATGGGATGTATCGTAAAAACTGAAATCACCGAGTAGCTGCAAGAAAAATCCGAACTGTAGTTGTAATGGCTGTTGGTGTGACAATGGCCATTCAAATAACGTATTTTTTGAAGAACCATCAACGGACGCAAACCTGTGATGGATTTAGGTGTCTTCTTTTAAGAAAACTTTATAATCTACAACTATATTTTCTTTCAGTTTGCCAAAGTTTCGTGAGCTGTAATTCTTTTCAGGTTCTGACAATGTTTCAGCTAAAAAATGCAGAAAGGACACTTCTTCCCAAAAATATTTTAACGTAAACAATGTTCTTCATTGTAAATCTTGAGTGTGGAATCATGTTTCTATGGAACTTCCGACAGCTTTCTGCCAACGTGTTGATAAATATAAGAGTGAAAGTGTCTAAACTTGTAAAAATATCGCGAAAGATTATTCCTGCATAAAAAAATTTATGCCAGGTAAGGCTAAGTACGGAAAAACAGCCATGTAAATAACATGGACCAGGTGGTAACATTAATTCAAAGTGCTCTCTGCTATGGTACTCAGTTTACCGTACGCATTTAATGCAAGCCTGGAAGGCTTAACCAATAGGAAAGAAATAATGCTGTATTCTTTTCTTAAGAATAGCGACTTTCGTTACATATTTTACATTTTACGCAGTCGCATATACATCACGTACTATTCGTATTAGCAATTCAAAGTTTTTATATTCCAAAACCATTTTTTCCGGGAAAACGATTTCTAGTTGAATGCAGGAATTTAAATTCAGTACCTTTCAACTTGGATAAGATAAGGCTTCCTGTCTTCCTTTTTAGGAGAGAATTAGCCTCCATAATAACAAAGAAAGCTGTTCCAAGTGGCAATTTATCTTACATAAATAGCGCGAAATCTGATCACAGTGCCATTATTACGTATTCAGGAACCTCGGCCCGTACGGCACCAGCCTTCTCTTTAGTGCCCTTTCATACGCTAAGAAAGGTTAGTGTTTACCATCGAGAGAATTTAACGTGCCAAGTCGTCAATCATATAGCGAGGATAAAAGCAATCTAAGTTTCCAGCAAGGGGCAAAACAAATTAGTTTCTCTCATCGATATGTTGTCTTTACAGTGCAGTTCTTCGGTTCACTTTCTCGGAGGAAAAATCCTTTGAGCCCTAAATTTCCAAATAATGTGTCACTTAGAAAACATGCGAGAGACAAAAAAATCTTTCCTCGAGAGTATGAAAAAGCTGATGAATGTTGTCAAGACAAAACGTCTGCCCTGAACGAAGATCACTCACACTTGCAATGGGTCTGGGAAACGAAAAGGCTGGAACTTGCGAGGCCCTCAATAACGATGCTTTTGAACGGGCTTCTGAATCTTCCAGCGATGGGAACTTCTTATACATTGAGTGATAAGGGTCTTTCTTGTGGGGGAGGGAACCTAGGAAATGACTTCCTATTAGGTACACTACCGTAATTTTCTCTTTTTTCCCCTGCTGACTGTTTCGCTGGAAGTCTTTTCAGCTTTTGTTGCGAGTTGTTAACCCTAGGCAGAGTCTAGAACAACGAAATCCCTGTGTGTAATTGAATGTACACCAAAGCGGGGGTTACACTGTCAGTGCACCACAAATAGAGCGGCTACTGATTGTGTAACAAAACGTCAATTAGTTTCTGCTTACAAGAGAGTACATTCGTACATAATGAAAGGTCCGTCAAGGTGAAAATTAGATCTTCCTTTATCATTTAAACTATCTAGCTCCTTGACAACCTTCCGTTCGTGGAAACATGTCCGCTGAAGCCTCCTTGAAAAAGCCAAGAAGAAGCTCCCCTACATTTCTTACTTTATTTCTTCAATATAGGAAGAAGCCTGTCCAATCCCGCCAGGACGCCTACGCGCAAGGAAACAAGAGTGAAGCTGAAGATGGAACTCAACTTCATAAAATCACAATATCTCTCTTCAGCACTATCGTAATGCGCTAGGTGGGCGTATTACTTTAGCGGCGTACGCTTTGAGGGAGGCCGTTGTTTCTATGGCTCAGACTATGGCCTCTAACGAGATCTTCCTCTCTCAGACCGGTGACAATCGTAGCCAGATTTGGCCAAACTCTTCCAGTGCTGTGGTGCCACCCTATTCCGTTCACTCTCAACTCTATGAACCTTTGATCTTTTTTGAGTTCGTGAGCAACGGGATATTTCTGCTCCTCGTAGGCATCATGGGCCTCGTGGGCAACAGTATCTCGATATTTATTTTGTCCCGGCCCCAAATGCGCTCATCATTGAACGTCATTTTAATTGGACTAGCCAGCTTCGACGTCATTTTGTTGCTCACTTCCATCCTCATGTTTGCACTGCCTTCCTTGTACAAGTACACGGGCTGGGGCCACTATTATTACTGGGCGGTTTTCCCGAACATCACTCCATACACGTACCCCATCGGCTTGATAGCCCAGACAGGTTCCGTTTACTTCACTTTTACGGTGACCATTGAACGCTACGTAGCTGTGTGCCACCCGTTGAGATCTCGTTCATGGTGCACTTACGGAAGAGCTAGGCTGGCCGTTTTCGCGATTGGACTCTTTTCCGTTGCATACAACTTGCCTCGATTTTGGGAAGTTGAGCGCGTTACCAAATACAACCCTGTGCTCAACGTCACCGTCTACGAGGTAAGCCCGTCGGAATTGCGTAGCAACCCGATATACGTCAGCGTCTACATCACCTGGATGTACTTCATTGTCATGTACATTCTGCCTTTCGGCGCTTTAGCCATTCTCAACACTGCCATCTACAAACAGGTAAATTAAACTGACTGACACTACCAACGCTCATCCGTGCCCATTTGACAGGTTAGAAAAGCAAACCAAGAAAGGACACGACTGACCAATTCCCAGAAGCGGGAAATCGGTCTAGCTACGATGCTCCTATGCGTAGTGGTCGTGTTCTTCATCTGCAATATCCTGGCATTAGTCAACAACATATTGGAAGCTGCGGGAGTGTTTGTGGACGAAATGGTAGATCGATAGGGGCTTGGCTTTTCCTGACAGAGCTTTTATCAATATTTCTTTTTAATGCCCCACAGGTGCGGTCCTCAAATCTCTTGGTGACGGTTAATTCGTCTGTAAATTTTGTGATATACTGCATTTTCGGCGAAAAGTTCAAGCGGCTTTTCTTGAAGTACTTCTGTCGGCTCACTGTGGAACGAAGTTTGTCCGTACGGACCAAATCGCCCGAATCGGTCCGCGAGGGGAATATCACGGGTTCGACGGCGTGGCCTGGATTCCGTCGCTCATCCACAGTTTGCGCTCGGTTGACTAGGAGTTTTCCACCCCCAGGCCTGTTACGGGTCGACAAGGAATCGAACACAGTGAATGATTTGTGTGCACTCTCCGAGCGGCGGGATCACAGACTGGGCAATGGCAGTAGTTTCCGCCTAATGAGACACCCCACTTCGGAGTATAACAGAGGAAGGAACGTGCAAGCTGGTAGATCGAAAGTGACAGGCAACAGTAGCCTGGATCCAAGCGAGGAGAAGGACGTAAGCCTCAGTGTGCATTTCAACGACGAAATGCAGTAGTGTGACTATTTGCACACCAATGATGTATATTAGGGATTTAGACACAAAGTGCGGCTCATTAACCCGGCAGGGCCCTTGTCATTTTTAAGCATGGCGTTGTTAGTTTCAGCCTACTATCATGCTTCGTTATATGCACATAAAGAAATCAGTACGTTTCTGTACAAACAGACATTAAAATCGCAGTATCGCAAATAAGTTTGTTTGGGATATTTGTTGACTACCTCGTTTTACTCAGTCGATTACTGAGGCCATTTTTTTTACTATACCAACGTGAGCATTGGTTCTTGGCTGACTGAGGCCATTTTCATGACGTAGGTTACATTACAATTCGCAGAAAAGCACACTCCCCTCATTTAGACGAAAAAAACATCTAGAGTTGTAAAGGAAAACCTTGCAGCATGATGACAAAATCAATCCGGACGAATAACTGATGGAATAACTGAACGGAACAGATGGAATATCTCTGATGAGGCTGTCACAGTCAAGTACCCTGACTAAACACATACAGAAACGGCAATTACAACATATCACATATATGTGATATGTTGTAATTGCCCTCCGTGGATATTTAATAAGGCATTTCATATTCCTGTTCTCATTCTTGATGAGTCCATCCCGGCCAACACGAAATCCAATGAGAAGGAACAGTTGCGTCACGCTGCGCTGCTTCACAAGAGAAAACATCCAGAGGTAAGGTATACGTTCCCTAATTGCCTTCGCTGCCGAAGAAAATCACTCTTTATCAACCTAGCAGGAGAAGATTGTTTAAGGCTAGGCAGCATTCCTTCGTTTATTAATTTAAGGGAAACCTAGTTTTGAGGAAGACAGAAGTCATTTAGATATTGTCCTCGAACCTTGTTGACGTGGTATATGTTTCTGTCTTTTCTTGCGTCAATCTCGTCTATTTCTATCGCCCAAACCGAGGACCGTGATTGCGAGCTTCCTCAAAATTTTACGCATTTCTTCTAGTCTGTAAATTGCTTAGAATTCCTTTTACGAATTCCGCCGGTTCGCTTCATGCCATGGACAGCGCTTGGAAGTTCCGTGTGTAGGAAAATTGGCCGTACGTTGCTTTGCCAGATTATTTGACATCCATTATTGCTTTTCGCTCGCCCAGAGGCCATTCGTTTCTTTTGTGCTTCACGGATAAAAGAAAATCCTAAGTAAAATTCATGTCGAAGCGGAAAAGTATCACCTAGGCAGCGGTTGAAATGATTGCACCTTTGGGGAGTTACTGTTAAATAAGTAGAAAATATTGCTAACATTCATGGATCCATTTCCACCTAAAGACGTGTGTTGATTAACTCTCTTTATTACATTTCTTTGGCTCAGTAAGCTTAAAATTTTTCGAAGGGCTGCTGCGTAGAAAATTTTTCGTTAGTGGCTTGTAATTGCTCTGTTTTTGGAGCTGGTGGGATGTCCTTGGGTCCTGTTAATATCATTTATAGAACGTTAACTGTACAGTTTTCTCTTTCGCTGGTTTAATGTCACTGCAGCGTGCCAAAATGAAGACTTCTGTTATTGAGAGAATAACAGTTTTTTCTATGTTTTTAGATGTTCATCACAAGAATAGTAAAAAGTCGAAAAGTGCAGCCGACTCTGACATGACAAGGCTTGTCAATCGATTATTGCTACTTTCTTTCAGTTTTTGTGGAAACGAAACGAATTTAGTTCAGAGAACAAGTAAAGCGTCCTTCTTTTAATTCAGAAAACGCTTTTAAGGGTAGGGAGCTTATTGCTTTTTTTATTGCGGTGGGAGGTTTTTAATAAGTGGGACATACTAGGCTCGGGTACGTTACATGTGTAATTTGTTTTACACTTGACTAGCCTGTTACGCGTCATATAATGCTTTACCTTGTAAGTTCGACTATATAAGCCCCTGTATTTCTTTTCTCTTTCACCATTCCGTGCTCATCCTTCCAAGGTGTAACGTAATAAGCTTCTGTACCATATAAGTTAATTTGAGATACCATGGCATTCCGATCTTGGGTAATATAATTGTGTAATTACTGACAGCAGATTACTGATATTGTGACGTAGGCGGTTCTTTTCGTTGTACTTACTGCCATTTTCGCCGCTGTTAGCGCATATAGTGTATACGGAGCTCCGGTGCTGCCTCCATTGGGAGCTCCTGCACAGCATCCCGTCTACCGTTACGGCAAGACAGATTATCTAACGGCTTTAAGGTACTGTGACAAGCTTTCTTATCAGTGGTTCTAATCTTGTCTGGTTATAGGTATGATTCCATTAACCGCAGTCCTTATCGAGTAGAATCAGCCTATGCGTATCAAGTGGATGGACAAACTGTAAAAGTAGCTAAAGTAGATAACGCCGACTCCGGATACTACTGAACTGAAAAGGATTCCTTCTACACTTTCCTTACTCCTAGGTCACCTATGATATTAAATATGAGTTTTTCATATAAATACACGAGAGAATAACTCAGACTCTAGACGCGTTTATCCAATTTGATAAGATACTATATTACCCAATTCTTCTCTCAGGTGGGCCAGACATACCTAATCACCAATTGCACTTGATTCAATAAGAACTCCGCTGAAAATTGCGTCATTTTCGATAGAAATTAACTGTAATCCATTAGGATTAATAGGTTAGGCAATAATACGTAGGATAATTTTCATTATTACTATTGCAGAGGCTCTCTAATATGCAATAGGCCGCACATTGTCATCCTTTGCCTTCGTGTATGGAGAGAGGGATTTATTGGATCACCAAACAAAATTACGTTAATAATGGGATGAAAAGTATCTATTACCATTCATAATAATACAGGTCGCTAAAGTCTGTCCGGCAAATACGTACATTTAGCGATTGATTGTTATTCAACGTACACAAAGTTTTTTATTAATTGCTCAATTTCAAAATTAATCTGAATCTGAATAAACCGAATTTTTACTGAGTCCTACTTCCCGGTTTATCCGTTTACAGCTTCTTTGTTTTAATTACAGACATCAAAGTTTACTCGCTATTCGTGTTATGCTTCATTTACGGCTCCCGAGTACCGTTACCGCGTCAGTTATGAAAGTGTTGCGGTTAATAGTTACCGCTATAAAGTAAACTAAAATCCCAATTTCCGTTCAAGTGGTAACGTTAATTTTTATCTTTACCGCCTTCTACACTGATTTCTAGAGAAGGATAACCTCGTTATTCGGTTTTATGCGACCGTCTGGAAACTTAGTTATAATAAACAGCTCTTAAGCAGTCGCGTGTCCATTACGTTAATCTCAAAATTTACCTGAGTAAAATATTTACATTTCCTATACTTCCCCTTGAAACCGCTTATGCTGCGAACGGTTGAAAGCTTAATGTGTGTACTCAAACTGTTCTGGAATGAAAATGCGTGTAGCGAAAGCTCTTAGACTGAAAGCAACCCTCACAGTAAACATCAATCATTGGTTCTAAAAAAATACTTTTTTTTCGGTGAAGCCTACCTCAATTTCATTCTTTCAGAAAGAGTGAAAAAGTGTATTACTTTTCGCAAACTATATTCTTTTGGATACTTCACTTCCACATTGCCTTCGATGAATATTCTCCAATATTTCTACGCTATGTTCAAGCATCGCGATGCAGATAATTGCACGCGCAACAGTAGAAATCGGTTAGACAGTACACCTGGTAGGCGAATGACCGGTTAATTCGAATGAAGTGTACAAAGTAGTTGTTAGGTTAGTTCAAAAGTCTTTGCACATAATTAGTAATAATCTATGAAGTATAAACCTAATGCCGGGATTCCGCAAAATATATTTGTATTGCGTAATTACTGCTGACATGAAACAGGGTCGAAAAATTTATTCAGTTGCCCCAGAATTTCAGTACTGAGTATAGAAAGGTAAATACATTTACGTGAAGTGTACTTGTTCGGTAGACAAATTAGTTTTCATAACAAAGATTAACTATCAAACAACATAACAGCAAAATGTTGTGAGAAAACGAAGAAAAATGACATAAAAATGTAGATATAAACAATAACTAGACCATTAAAAGTTCCGTTGGTATGATTAGGCAATAGTTTTGCAACAATGCCAATGAAGTTACTTACGTAACCAGTTGTGTTATGTAAAAAATTTTCCTACGAAGCGAACGCTTCGAATTTCGCAGTCTACCCTCACTTTGACAGCAATTGGCTGCCCTTCAGTGCTTAATGAAAATTAATCAGCCTCACGAAGCTTGATAAGACCTCGCGCTATTACCCCACATTTTTTTGGCTCAGCACTATACAAGCTTTGCTTTTTAAATTCAGAAAAGTTAAGCTTGATTTGGGATAAATCATCACTTGAAAAGGCTCACTTTTTAACGTTTAGCTAAAAAAAATTCTTTTCTACTCACGGTCCGCTTGTTTCGATTCAAATACACCAGGGTTAAGCTTCTGAATGCTGGCCCTTCCAAGCAAGTTAAAATATTTCCCGTAGGAGGGCGTCTGTTGTCGGTACGTCAGTTGGTTGTCAGGCTGGTGGGTGGTTAGTTGGTCTGTGCTTGCGTTCTGTGCGCTGTCCGAGTTGAGCATTTGGATTTTGGATTTGCACGTTAAGTAGCCATCGATTTGCTAAAAGGATTAGCGTGAATTTTAAAAATGAACAAAAAGTGCGCCAGGTGTGACAAGCCCGTCTACCCCATTGAAGAGTTAAAATGCTTAGATAAGGTAAAGTTTGTGGGTTGGTCCTGTGCTACTCCTGGCCATTCTACCCAGGTTAACCGTGTATGCTCCTTGTAAGGGCATAGAAAGATACATTCGTCTTCTCATGTTTCGTTTCACTTGACCTACAGATAATTAAAACGGGGTGTTTGAATTTCACATACTCCCTTTACCTAGAGGACAAACCCCCAATGAGATGTTGCTATATTGTCTGTTTAAATGGGTGTAGTTACTTCGTATGCATGTCTACGCATGGCATCGTTGGCATCTGACCTCAATATGCAAATAACGAGCCAGACTAATGTTCTACTCTCCTTTACTTCCTAATTCCAAAGTAACCCGTCCCTCTATAACACATATTTCAAACGCAGTGCTTAAACTTGCCTTGGAAACTTTCTCCGCTCAACGTCTCCAAGATAAGAACGGCTCATCGCCAAGTCCCTTTTCAGATCGTTTGCTAAATTTAAATGCTGTGCCTGATCACACGGGTGATAACGTTAAGTAGCTGTAATCTGATCTTTATAAGAAGAAAAAGAAACTTTCGAGACTTGGGAGCTGGTATGTAACATTTTTGGGCCACGTACCCTAGGTACAAGGAAAAAGAGTAGCATGGGTCATCGGTGTATTCTTAGGTTTATCAGTTGTCACCTACAAAACTCGGGGCGGCCGGCACATCGTGGTTTACCGAGCCGGTTTTAGACTACTCACCCCCGTTACATGTATTGGTTACTAGGCGAGTACAGCAAGAAAGTTATTGCCTTTAAGGTAGGGAAGCGTGTTTCGCCTATATTTAGGCGAGGCTGCTTTAAGACGTGTACCTTCCCAAGTCTGAAGCCATTTCCGAATTTTTTGTTTCCTTCACTGTTTCACGTGTGTGTCATTTTTATTCCGCTCACTCTTCTTTGCTCATTTCTCTTCAGATGAAAAAAGACTTAAGGGAATGATGTGTCATCTAGTAATGCTTCTTTTTTGGCCGTGCTAAACTTACAGGAAGTAACTCATCAGAGCGGGGGAGTAGAGACATCAGCCTAGCCCATACTTGACAATTTGTCTATGTCCGCTGTCCATTATTCACTTTTTGCCCATATTGTGACGAATAGTCGACGAACCTGTTTGTGGGTAACCTATATTCTTTTTCTAGGTCTGGCACAAGACGTGCTTCAAATGCCAAGAATGTGGGATGACCCTCAATATGAAAACCTACAAAGGGTTTAATAAATTACCATATTGCGAAGCGTAAGTATTAGTTTACAGAGCCATGCATAAATTAAAATAACGAGTGCTCCGTTATTGGCAGTCATATCCCGAAGGCAAAGGCCACTACGGTGACCGAGACACCGGAGATGCGTCGTTTGGCAGAAAATACGAAATTACAGTCTCAAGTAAGAAACAAAAATTGAGCCAAAATTTCCTTTAGATAATGCCAAATTTATTTCAAGGTACAGTATCACGCTGAATTCGAAAAGAGCAAAGGCAAATTCACGCAAGTAGCCGACGACCCCGAAACCTTACGAATTAAGGCAACTTCAAAAATTATAAGGTAATTATTTGACAAGAATAGAAACAGACTAGCGCACCCTGTAAAGCAGATTCATCGTGCCTTGAATCACTTTTTCGTTTTTATTGTATTTAACAGCTTAAGCGAGGCTTGTTCCTATCAATTATATTCATCTAATTTTGGTATCACTTCAGCGTCGTTCATCGCAGCTTTTTTCGCAGATTTAAAAATTAATTGCGAGATGACAACTAAAATAGTTATGCTTTCTGATTTGGACCCCCAGGGACGTACAGTACAGCATACCCGTCAATTACATACAAATAGGACCCCTACTTAGAATAAGTTGATCTGTCATGGTTTACGATTAAATTAACAAAGCCATGAGCGACATGACACAAAAATACACAAATAACGAATAATTAGTAAGGCAGGTGCACGTTGCTAGGTATTAGGGGACGTTAAGTGTCATGATACGCTTTTGGCTACAATTCTGTTAGAGTTCTGACGTGTAAAATCTCCTGTGTAGTAGTTCACACGATTATTTATACGCTAGCTTTGTTAGACCGCGTGCCCTAACCGACTTGTTTATACTGACCGCATTCAAGCGTTCTACTACAGTAGCTTAGTTCATTCTTTGTCAGAGTAGCTTGTTTTTTAGAATATGTGTAGGAACATGTGCGAAAGGGCACGTTTATTGATAGAATCAAAGAGAGTTAATTATTCGTGCGATAGCAGGCTAATATACTATGGTCGTACTCGAGATCCTCCAGTGTCTTACTTTTTTTTTACTTTGTAGCAATGTGGCGTACCACGGCGAGCTGGAAAAGAAAGCTGCTATGGAACAGAAGCGAGGGTTGTCAGGAGACAACGAGAATGGACATAGCCAAGGTATTGAAAATTTGTTATTACGCTATCGCTATCGCCACGCCGCAAACCATCCTCCACGCAAAGCTCGAACTTGTCCAGCCTTGCTCAAACAACAGGACAAGCCAGATGTTGAGGCTCTTGATTTGAAGGAAGAGAACCCTAGTTTACTGTTAAAACAAGCGACACAGAATAGTGAGACTCCCGGCCAGCAACTTGATAACAATAACAACAAGAAGCCAATTGGCAAGTTATGTCCGAGTAGGCTTAATTTTAAATTAAACACCGCGGCAAGCACCAAATGGGAACGAGACTTTAACGGTAACGTAAGCCATCAGTTCAACAGGTTTGGTGCTGAAACCAAAGTGTCGGCTCGAAACGCAGTCTCCAAATTGGCCAACCGTAGATTCGGTTTCGGTTCCTCTCTTGGCAAGAAAAGCGAACGTTCGGTAGGCAAGTTGAGACAAAAAGCCACTAAAGCGGGTGCTAATGGCATCTTAAACCCGAAGCTTGAGCGTTTCCAAGTTCCCAGGCACCGCCAAACATCCTGGTTTGGCAACGCACATGTGAGCAATGGGATGAGCTCTGGACTTCGTTTTGAAACAGCACTTGGATTTGATCTGATAAATTACGGGTCAAGTGCCCTCCAGTTTATGAATCACGTGAATATCGCTGTGCCCGAGTCCGGACACAAAGGCGAGCCTCAGCCTGTAAGCCGCGCGGTACAGCGTAGTTGGTCAGCTCCGTGCGTCGGTAATCTCGCCAATGAGCTGCCTTCATTAACAGCAAAGACACTTTCTCGTTTTCGGAGCTGTTCCGAATCCGAGAAAGAGGCCGTAACTTGTCAATTGTCTATAGAGGAGTCGATTCATGAAGAGTGTACTGATGAATCCCTGTGCCCACATTGTTGGAGTGATGTCATGGAGTTTGTGTCCCGTTCCCCAAATCCTGAACTCAATGTACTGTTAGTTGATAGTTTAGCTACGAGGCAACATATACTCTGGCGTTGGTGAATGGGAAATCTGTAAAAAACATTCCGCGGGAATATAAATTGATAACGGTACCAAGACTTTACATTGTCCACATTAAGCTTTCTTCTTGACTTTTTAGCGTTTGTAGCCCTTTTTTCCCTTTTCTTTGTCCCGGTCGCAGTTTATTGTGCCTGAAAACGTCTTTTTTTCCCTTCGAAATTGCTGCGTTATTTTTGCTTGCCGTGCCCACAAGAGTTTTGTTCACCTACCGTAGCACGCGGTCCAGTTTTTAGATTTCGGTTCACAGTTTACCTTCCCGACAATTCAGACACTTTTAGTTGTCTTACAAATCCCTGGCGTCTGCCGGGAATGCCATCTTTATTTCGTTGAGCTGTCGTGGTTGAGCTTATGTTCCATGTTTTCTATGTCGCATCTTTTCGGAGCATGTTGGGAATCCCCGCATTGTGCCATTGTGAGCTAATAAATTGTCTTATTCAGACCCGTCACCCGAACCTGCCCATTCTCCAGTTCCGACCCCAACATTGTCGCAGCCGCTCACGAATGTTGAGTCTCACAAATTCTCCACGTCATCCCAGGATTCGCCTTACTCAGCCCGGACTAATGCCAGCACGGTCGTGTATAGCTCTCAGCCCAATACTGCAGGTAATTTCGAAAATTTGTTGGCGACTTTCTCTTGCTGGAACACGTCTCTCGATACTTAAAAAAAATGGCTCCCTTTTTTTCATCTTACACTTGTTGTGAAACTTGATTTGGCCAACTCCTCTCTTCTGCTTTGTCAGACGACGAAGAGGCCGTGGAGTATGCTTGGGAAGCAGGAAGCAATCGAGCTGTTCCTCTCAGTGTCACAGGTTTTCCATTCTGCATACTCCCCCAATGCCGTTTGATACGTGCATGTGTTATGCTGACATGGTTTACTTTACCTGAACATTTCTTAACATCCCGTTTGTGTTTTCTTAACGAGTTCTAAAAATCTTTCTAGAACAGCCATTAATCAGTCGTTTACAGCGGAGTGGTATTTAATGCTACTTTGTTGGTCATTCCAGTGAGTCAGCCTGGGCGCCGCGTTGGTTCGATCGCTGACTATGACCCAGTGAACGACAACTATGGATCTTTAGCACAAGCCTACCGCAGCGACTTCCGACCTCCGCAGCAGCAGCAACAAACAAGTTACCAGCAATCTCAACCCACTTCGCAAGCTGCGTACCAGCAGCAACAACTACAGCAGCAGCAACAGCTTCAGCAGCAGCAAATATATAACCAGCAACAGCAAGCGTACCAACAACAGCAGCAACAACAACAAGCTTACCAACAACAACAACAGCAGCAGCAACAAGCGTACCAACAACAACAGCAAGCTTACCAACAACAGCAGCAGCAACAACAGCAAGCTTACCAACAGCAGCAGCAAGCGCGACATTCTGCTTCTGGTTATTATAACCAGCAACAACCTGCGAGCCAACAAGCAGCATACCCTGCGCAGGCGTATAAGCCTCCTCCTCAAAGACAAGGGGTAATTATCGTTCGTTTTCTACATGAGAACTCAAATCTGGCGAATAAGGTGAATTCTTATAATGTAATGTTTTATTTGACTTTATTTTTACAGCTGACTTTCCGCGCCATGTATGATTATGAAGCTCAGGACCAAGATGAAGCCTCTTTCCTCGATGGTGATCTAATTATCAATTGCACGCCGATTGATGAAGGCTGGATGACGGGCACTGTGCAGCGTTCAGGCAAATTCGGCATGGTTCCTGCAAACTACCTAGAACCGGTTAATTAAGGAAGAAAAAAGGCTGTTTACCGAGACAACGAGATAGATTACCCCAATGGGCACCTTGTGGTATTTGCCTTAGCGCATCAAAGAGCTATGTTTTCTTCTTTGTGTGTAATCAAACAGTTTAGGAGAAATCTATTTATGATGGGAAAAGAAGACGTTGACTAGGTATTGGCAAGGGATAATGGAAGAAATGACGCATCGCAGCTGTTAACTTTGGCACATGGTAGTTTCGTGTTGCTATTTTTGAATTGTTACGTTGTTTCGAAAAAAAGCAGAAAAATAGGATTTCAAATGATCCGGAGGAGGAAATTCCAGAGATTTTTTTTTTCTTTATTCTATGGGTCAGTTTTCACATTTTTAGAACGTTTTCGATCGTTTCGAGATATTAATTACCCATTTACACAAGTTACGTCAATTTGTTTCATGTCCAGGGGTTTTAGCACCTCCTTTTTGCTTGTTAATCGTTGCAGCTTATGCTTTAACATTTCTTATTTATATAATTGAAACGTTCCCGATTTGGCAGCATTCAGCAGTTCCTTCTGCCTTCCTGGCGACAAGAAAACCCATTTAACTGACACCACATTACCAGGCCTGGAAAAATGTTTTAAATATGTGGGTGCCTTATTACTAGTTATGCATGGACCGTTGTTTCTTGTACCCTGGCAAGATTAGAAGCTACTTATGGCAAGTGACCTTTACTTTTTTTGGGCGGCAAACATATTTGCCACAGAATATACAAACAGCTGTTTCATCAACACTTGTGGAAATCACTTTTTTTTCTATAACAAGGCAGTTTTTACCTCAACGGGTTTTGGCTGTCACGCCATTCTATCTATGTACAGGACGTCACAAACGTGTCATTTTCAGCTGCGAATTGTAGGACGATGATTTCCTCGTGTGCCGTTGTGAACCAGGAAGGTTAAGAATGGCCGACTTTTGTCCTGGAAGCAAGTCGAAATCGTCTTGGCAACTTCTTCGTGACACAAACCTGATGAGAATATTGTGATACGATCTTGCGTTTTGAAGTTTCGGGACGGACAGGGTTTGTCCAATTCTTGGATTTTACCATGCAGGGGTATTCCATCGACTTCCACAATACTTTGGCCCACGCCTAAGCCCGGCGTTCTATACGCTGCTCCACTCGTCTGAAAAATCATTAAGAACCCAAGATTTTTTTATCCTTTGTCTCTGGTGATATAAAAGCTTACATGAATGCTGATGATTCTTGGGTGAACGTGCGGCGTATCGATTCCTCCTTCAATGGCAATGCCTAGTGTGGGCTGCGACTTTGGCACGCGGATGAGAGTAACGTCCCTTTTTTCGCCCAGATTCTGAGAGAGCAACACCTTTTAATAGCTTTCTGCCACGGTTCATTACAGCGCCTACCCTTAACACAGAATGCCCACTAATTTTTGGTATCGAAACGACCGAGAGTGCCGGTCGTTGAACAGTGAGACCTGTTCTTGGCACGAACGACTTTTTCGGTGAAGTCTGGTGTAGTTGAACTCCTAATTGAGCCTGGAACAAAAGAGAGGAATATCTCAATGAGCCCTTCCTTTGGTCTCAGATGAAAAGAAGACACCGTTAGCTAATTATTTTATGCGCAGCGTTATCGTTTGGAAATCGCCCTGGGCGGATGTTACATATAACCAGGTGCTTGGAACCACAATGCTTTCAATTTTTATTAACGGCGTATTCTTTCGCCCTTTTCCAGGTTATGCGCTACGTTTGGTTTGAAGAAAGCGAAACACTCAAATTCGTTAAGGGCCGACACCTTATCTGCTCACAAGAAAGTTGTGTTGACTAAACAAGGAAAAAAAAATAACGAGAATGTTATAGAGTTTCTAAGTATACGCGACTGGGTTGTTGGTGGAATTCTTGCAATCAATGCATGCATGCAATTAAACCACAGCTGCTGAGGTATGGCCGTGGTGTAGATTGGTCAAATGCGTGTGCTCTCCCTAGGTAAATGACCCGGTTGCAACACCTGTCGTTTTTTCGGCTACCTTTCAACCACACGCACATATGGTCTCTAAACTCTTATTACTGGGCTATGGGAGGCTGTAACTGTCCGTTTGTTTCGGCGTTGAAACGAGAGAAAATCCTGTTCCATTGCGGCATTATTCTGACTGTTTTCCCGGAAATAGGACGTGATAGAAAGTGGAAGACGCCCTTGTTCTGTGGTTTCGGCGCCTATGTTTCCCCTGCTTATTGGAAACGTGACGCTTATGTGCGTCAGAATCCATCGTGCTTGGCAGAACGACCATTTTTGCCCGAGGAGGAAAGTTTTGTTTCCCCTTGAATTGGCAACAGTGAAGTATCCTTGACGCCGAGAAGTATAGCAAGACTTGCTCTTCAAGTGTTCCGTTGCGCGAAGGTGTGCATACTTGTAAAAAGGAGAGGATTACGGAGGGTTTCCATCATTGCTGCTTTTGGCTTGGACAGTGACTGGTTGAGAGGCACGATCGCTCGGTAACGTGAGTGCCAGGACAGGGGTACGTCGTCGTCGTTAACGTGGTTCTCCCATTTACCCCGTTCGATATTCTTTCGTCAAAGGAAACAATGGCCACCGCTGCTCAAGTAAGTTGCCTTCGACGATTTGCGTGCAGTTTTTGTCCTACAATACTGACTGTCAAACTAGGAGAATTAGGTGCGAAACTGATAGCGTGTTGCCCCTTCATAGCACGTTACGTTAATTATATTACCTTCTTGCAATGATTGCGCGAATTTCAAGAACAAACTTATACACTTTATGGTCAATAACTGCAAATCAATTAGCAAAAAGGATTCATGGATGTAACAGCCTGGCCAGTTTCAACCTTGAATCCAAGCAATTACCGAATACTTTCTAACCAAGATCTTTGTTTCGTGACTTTCTCACTATGCCAAGTGGAGAATTTTGTGCTTGGTAATGGAAGACTTTAGCTCGTTGATCTTGGGTTGTCGAAACTTGTTCAACGTAATTTGTATTTAGCATAATCTTTGTTAAAGTATTAGGCGAATTCCGTGCGCTTCTTTGTGGGGGGCCTTGCTTCGTGTGGTCAATTTGCTTTTGTATGGTGAAGGTTATCTATCGTATTTCCGGCCCCCTTTTGTTCGATCAGCTTGCTATTATCTGTCAAAAAAATTCTTTGATGTTGGGCTGGCTGTGGTGCAGCCACTTTTATTTCTTGTGAACAGTAGTCCTCTTCTTTGAGTAATCATCTAGCCTTGAAAAAAAATCTTTCTATCAGTAGTCACGAGGAGGACCGTGGTGACTCACTAGTGTACTAAACCGCTCACCGGCGACGGTGTGATAATTACCCTGTAATGATACTTGTCTTTGCTTGTGGACAAAAATTCGTGCATTGTGGGTCATTTTCCTACTCAGTGCTGTGGTAGGGATTGGGTTGGTGAGGTCTCTTGCTTGGTGTAGGGAAGTGAATGGCCTCTGCCAGGGTCATCTCGCTTGGTAGCGTGACGGTGATTCCCTCAGGTAAATTTTATAAAAAGCTTGATAATATGATGGATTCGTATTGCGGTTTGAATGTTTTGCTGCATAGCATGTAACTAAAATGTGTCTTTTTTGTTGTTGTTGTTATTTTTTGGATATTAGAACCCTGCCATGGAAAACTGGCTGAACGGTGTTGGCATGACTCGACTACGAATTCCGCGTCCGAAAATGACACCGGTGCGCCCGGGTGTGAATTCCCAAGAGAAAAACGCCTTGGTTGATTCCCGACCTGCCGAGCCTCCTACAGATTATACTTCCGATGCGGAAGACTTCTTGCCGTCTTCATCAGCCCAGATAAGTGAACGGAAGACAGACGGTCGTTCGTAGCGTGGAAAAGCTACACTATTGTGTTTATTCGTCAATAAAATGTAAAATGTTTGCATACCTGATCTGGGTGGGTGATAATGTGCGGATGGGCGGGAACGGGCGTTGAAAGATACGCAAAACCAACTGGTGCTGTTTTGTACCCTTGTCGCTTTTTTTCTTCGCTGGCCTAAATATCACACGTTTCAGAAGTGAATCGTGACGGTCTGACATATAAACTAAGCGCTTTCGCTTCCAAATTTGCGTTGATTACCTCAGCAAGTTGACAAGCGTAAGCGTCCACAGGTTTATCCTGATTACTAAGCAATACTTTTGTTGTACTGTATTTCGTATTCATGAATAGATGTTTTAAGAAAAAAAATTACCTGGCGCGCTGTGAGTCGACTTGTAGATATGTTTCGAAAGCGTTTCTCTGAAAACCAAGGCTATTTTGCGATTGGCGGTAAACAGATGTAGAAGAGAATAAGCGATTCCATCCTTCGTCCATCCACTATTGCAGAACGGTCGCATGAGTTACGATGCATATGAAAAAAAAAATTAGCAGTACACGAGTTAGAAGTAAGTTATGGACTCTCGAAAGTTGTAAAGAGGGCTTCGTTGTTATTAAAAGCTTGCATAGGGGAGCTGTTCATACAATCGATAAGCTTTCTGAATACATGCTGGGAACATTCTATAGTAATTTTAGTCCAGGTATCAGTTACAAAAGTAATAACAAAACATTCAAAATTTGAAAAACTCATTTGTTTGTCATGGTCTAGTTTATGGGGGAAGGAAGAGAAAAAATCACAGCAGTACATTGTTGGAGCTTTCCGCCTAAGAAAGGTAACGTCGCCAGTTTGAAAACTAGCACATTTCCCGATAATTTGACAATTTGCATGTAATCGTGCATATTTACTTTGATGCCAGTATTTCTTTTTCTCTCTTATATGTTATACCTTTCTTAAGTATGCATTTGGCTTTCTCTGCTTGTTTTGGGGTGTGAATAGTTTGGGTGTGAACGAGCTAGCTTTACAACAAGCTCTTAGTTTGCACGAACAATCTTTTGTGTTTATTTCTAAATTGTAACTACATTAACTCACTGTGTTACTTATAGCGTACAGACGAACAGCCCATCCCCGACAAGTGTAAGATTAGTACTACTCTCTTCGCAGTTCTACTTTTTACACACTTTCGTTTGGCTGAACTTCTCTCATCTGTTATCAAGTCGCTGAATATTTGCGTCCGAAATGGCCACCCAAACTTTAGAAAATGTACTGCGAATCTTGCTTCATAAAAAAAACATCACTAGGGTACTAACAATAAAACCAAACATTTATAGAGGCAGTTTTCAAAATTCAGGACAGACATATTAAAGAACGGATTAGGAAACGAGAATTTGATTACAACAGGTATAATGAGAAACCCTCAGATTTCTAATTAAGCTCCATATGGTGGACACTTTGTTAAGGGATGAACGGAGTCTACTTCATGTCGTGAACCATTCATTTATCAGCAAAACAGGGTTAAAACTTGAGAGATCCTTTATTGGAAGGAAGGGTATTGAACTTAATTAGCCTGAGGAAGTCTAATTAGACCTTTGTCGGTTCCACGTTCTTTTTTTTCTGCCATGTCTGTAGGGGTTGGAACGTCTTTACTAAAGATCCATAAATAGAGTGAATGGTATGGAATATCTCATAATCTTCATAAATATACGCCGAGGAATTTAATTCCAAAGTCCAACAACTGAATTTTTTCAAAGGTTTTATGACGTCAAGATATATTTCTGCTTGAACAGCAGCCTATCTATAAACAACTTCTCTTTTTCAGGGGAGTGGGTGGTGTCCTGACGATCGGTGTTGAATATTTAGTTTATAGCCTCATGACAGCCTACCTACCAAAATACATAAGAAAGACCAACTTTTCTATCGAACTGAATTGTATAACAAAGTCTGTTATAGTGTTCTTAAACTGTTCTGAATAAATTGTTTCTCTGTTCAACAATTCAGGCGCACGAAATGAAAGTCGTACAGCAGTATGTTAGGCGTTGAACAATTGAAGCGTTAAGAATATTGGTTTACCTTCACCATTACCCTTTCCTACCTCAGTCACGAACGAGGGTGAGCGTATAGATTATCGGCTTAGTTTCGTAGTGGCATGCAAAATACTCGTTGCTTACATGAGACAAAAGTTGGGGACCAGGTTATTCCTCCGAATATATGAATTCCATATTAGACATTAATTATTGCTCTTACCTCACTGAATTCTGTATTACTAGCTCCGTACCATGGCTGTTCCGAATGGAATATGGCTTGATCGAAGGCATCCAAGTCTTCGTCCAAGATCATTTCTCGGATCTCAGTAAGTAGCGTGCTCTAGGTTCGTTTTTATTAAAAGAGAAGATGGTTAAAAACAAATTATCTCTCTCTTTTTTATGCCCCAGGAGTTCACTTCCATTGGTGCCTTTTCCGTTTTCAAGAAATGGCAGAGACAAGGCAAGAACGAAGAGCTTATCGATAGCTTACCTTGGATGGCACATTAAGAAGTTGCTGTAAGTGATGGACGAATTGGTGGACTGATATGCGGCGCTGCTTGTACGCTAATCGATACTGTACGAAAGTTTTCCACTCATTTTTCGAAAGTACCGCCTTAGCCTTCCCGTCGATCATCTCTATAGTTTGAAGAGCGTCCTCGCTGCTCATCCTGAATGCAAGTCCCGCAAGCGAGCTCTTAATGCATGGCGTTACCTTATATGTTAGCTCAGACGATAGGTCGGGGAACCCGTCGTCGTCCTACAGAAGACAACATTAACGTCAGGGGAAAACTCCTTTCCTTAGCTGAAGCCATAGATAATACAGAGTGCGTTTTTCCTGGGTGAATCAAACAGCAGGGAAGGCTTTCACGTCACTTGACAAGCGCTCCATTTTCTCCACTTGTTTTCTCATCCCTTTTTCTGGCTTTTACATGCTTCCTTTACTCAGCTTTTGCAAATAGTTGTACATTAGCGTCACAAAGGCTTAAAATGGCCGTATGTGCCCTGAAAGCTTAACAACACGTAGTGTTGCGTGTCATTCTCTCAAGAAATGATGGTACCGCACGGGTAATATTTCAATGAAACGCGAAAAATCATGTTATTTTTCTAATACATTACGCCATAAAATGTCTTTCGTGGTCCTGTGTCGAATTTTGGATTTTGGTAACTGTTTTTCTTTCACTTATTTCTTTTTTAATACTTCTCAATATTTTCCATCGCATTTTCCGCATTTATTCTTTTCTAAGGGTGACGTAAAATTTTAGAATGTTGTTACATGTAACGTATTACCTTGAAGTTTCAATGAACTACCATGAATGAAGTTCCAGTTTTTATTCTCTATTTACATTTCCATATATTATTTAGCTGGCATTGTACGGTTTTACGTATTCTCCTACGATTTCCGAAAAAGCGTAATTTCCCAGGCCAGCGGGATTCAAAAGGGTTTTATTCTTGCGGCCTTTGTGGAAAAAAGTAACAATATGCTTCTTTTTCACTATTATTGATATTCCTAAGGACTTTGTGAGAACAAATTTTGGTTGTGGGCAAAAAGAGGAGTAACTTAGTCTCTTTATTACGAACAAATGGTCTTGCCAAACCACTGTCGGAAAAGTTCCTCACTATGCGAAAAAGACTAGAAATATATTTTTTAAAATATTTAAAGCTGCTTTCGTTTACGGATGAGATCAAGCATCCTAAGTGTATTCTTTCTTCGCTTATGGCTCCATTATAAAAGACGTTTAGTTCATAAGAGGTGCCCTTTACTAAAAATTGATGAGGGTTCTTTGTTGTTGTTTTTTTCCTTTTTTACTCTAAAGATTTTCTCTCACTGCTCGTGCTATGTTTGCTTAGTCAACAAATGTCAAGTACTTTGCTTTTTCTTCGCCTTTTATTTCAAAAGAACATGTCCAACTTTACCTCGACCACACCAAGCTTTAAATGTTGGCTGAGGTCATGAGATCAATAGACGGAAGCTGCTCTGTGTGTCTTAACCGGGAGTTTCAACAGCTTTTTCGTGTTTGTTCTCTAACGAATCTCTTAGCTTTCACCCTGGGGAGTAGATTTGAACTTTTTTCGCTCGTAACTATTTCAGAGTATTGTTACTTTTCGAGTAAACGTGCAAAGAAAATTACTGCGCGAAGGATACCGAAGTTTCGCTTGGATCGAGCTTTCCAACAGTGAGCTTCAAATTCTAATCCATTAAGAACTGGAGTTCATTTCAGTTGTCACGTTTGTCGTTGGCCTACGTGTGTGATTCGATTTACAGAATAAGTGACGTCTGAAGCCTAATCGTCTTACTACCTTAGTTCTGCATTTTGCAACCCCAGACGCGTTAGCATTAGCTACTGTTTAATTTTCCAATTTCACTGGAAATCAATCAAAAGGCGGTTTTTCTCATAGGTTTACCTTCGTCTGCGTTGCGATAAATTAGCTAGATGTTTTCTAGGTCAAATACATGTAGTAGATAGAAAGTGTACCGTCCGAAAGCGAAAATCTTGCTAGAATTCAGGAAGCTGTCTCGTTACGAAACTAGGGGCACTTTAGTAAGACTGGGTGCTCGCGTAGAAATGACTGTAACTCAGTACGTAGTCTCCGTGGTACTGCCATGTGTTGAACGGAAATTTCTTGTCAACCCTCGTAGTTGGGTCACGAAATACGTACGTTTGCCTTCTACGGCCCGGCAGAGAACAGCGCAGGCGCTGTCGGTAATCAGTTTCATGCAAGTGACGCAGAAAAGTTGTCCGTGAAGAATCTATTGCTGGTTTTCATGCATAGATATCGGAATGGGAAGCAGCCACATACGCAGCACTCAAGCGTGAATGCTTCTTTATGGTTGGGGTTAGCGAAGGGGTCGTTCACCCCTTTTAAAGCATGGCGCCCCTAGCCGTATAACTTCAATGGTTAGTGCGTTCGCATCACTTTTCCGTTTCGGTGGCGCGCAACAAGCCACATGGGTTGCTTTACCCATAAAATAAATGGTAAGTAATGTATGGAAAATATGAGGCAAGTGTTGCTAGTATCAATAATCTTTCCATCTACTAAATCAATAACACTAGTAATAAGAAAGATTTTCTGGTTGTTATGGGAATAACTTTATTAACCTATTTCGAGACGTTCTAACGGATGTCAGATGCCAGGAGAAATAGCAATACAGGGAATACGCGAGCGTTCTCGTAAACAGTACGCCAATGCTCTCAGGCATGTTGTACTCAGCGACGTATCTAGAAGATGTTTACCCTTGAAACGAGCTTAGCTGCTCGAGTTCACTTCAAAGAAACTTCCAAGTGTGCGTACTAAAATAGACGCGATACTGAATTGCGCGCTAAAACGCCAAGGAAGTACCCGTTCTAAAATAACCACATGAATGCCGCTACCTTACAGTATTCCACGAGTACGTTTAAGTATAAATGTTATATTACATGAGTTGTGATACTAACTCAGGAGCTGTAAAGGTCTATAGTGTTTTTACTGTTTTTCATGGTGTCATTTCACGGTAGCTGCAAACGAAAAGCATTTTATCGTTTGACGGTCTATGCCTCATTTTTTGACATGCCAACAGTATTTGAACTTGTAGAACACTGAATGGTTCACAAGCAAAAAATATTACCTTCTGGTAGCCGTGAGAAAACCTGCCACGCATCTTGCAATCGCTGTCACCTGAGGCCTAATAGATCAACGAAGAAAAGAGGTGTCAATTGAAACTATGAAAGGTTTTCCATTTGTACTCACTGCACGGACGAAACTAAGGCTGCGGTCCCACTAGCTGAATAACCATGGTTATTATAACCTTTTCCTTGGAAATCTCTCACTTTTCCTATCCCTGGGACAGCGATTTCCAAAGAAAAGGTAATAATAACCATGGTTATTCGACTAGTGGGACCGCAGCCTTAGTCCTAAATTACGTTAGCGAGATTATGAATATATCCTAGCAATTACGTGAGTTACTCCATCTTGGAAAAAAATGATTCAACGATAGTGTAAAGTCAGATGTTTGATTGTTTCAATCGACAAAGATGAAACATTGTAGTTAAATCGCATTTCTTCATAAGAAAATTAGCTGATCGGATTTTATTCTAATATTGCAGTGGGACTAAACCAATTATCTCGAGTATTATCTGCGAATTCATTATGTATTTATTATACTCATTGACGGAATTTCGGGGTTCAGTTAGGGGAGCAAGCCCGTAGAATTTGTGTGTGTGTGTGGAGGGCGGGGGGGGGGCAATTTCATCCTCTACATCACCTTAGACGCCACAACTGATTACATAGATTAATTTATCAGTTAGAAAATTATTGACATATTTATAATCCTATAATATACTTTAAATAGCTTGTGTGAGTTTATAGCCAAACTTCAATAAAGGCCGTACCAAGGTTTTTGGTTTAAGGTGTTTGCTAAAATAAATTTTCGAGCGGAGATCGACAAAACCCCTTATGCCTCTGGGTACGGGGTGAGCTCAATCAATAATTTAACCGTTTTAACTCTCTTGCTCCCAAAAGAATCGTTCGTTTTCCATCCGACGCTTTCAACGAGTAGGTATTTCAAGTAATCACTGTAAAAAATAAAAAGAACAGTATTATGGCTGATCCTTGATCGTCTCATAATCTTTTTTATGTATTGATGCTCAGCCATCATCCTCCCTCTATTCCTATATTTCTCTTTCAATATACCATAGCCGGAAATTGCCAGAGCATGTGAAAGTGAAGACGACTAAAAATGCCCACTGGGGATTGCGCTCTATTTTTTCAGTGCTTCTACTTTCCAGGCTGATTGCAAGCTCAGAAACGATATGTGTTATAGCCCTTAGCAATCCGACTCCAGAAATGAATAAATTCACTCATGGTTTATACACTTTTCTCCGACGCTGCTAACTAAGCTACAAAGCAATAAGCTAATGCTGCTACTTTTTAAGTTTCTTGATGTATTAGGTCATACAACCCGTTAAGAGTGCTGCCGAATTTTTAGGAATTCTAAAGATAGTTTTTTTTAGTTTAAATAGAGCCGAGCTCTCTGAATCGTGAAATAGCTGAGTATTTCTAATAGAAGATATTCTGTTGGATGCGCCTAGTTACACTTCCGGAAAAGGCATAACGAAAAAAAGTAGACTATCCGTAAGAAAAAAAAAACACGGGACTCTCATGACTTACGTGTTTTTGGCAGTAATTGGGCAATTCGGCTGTGACTAAGTGTAATCTCATAAGGATAAAAAACGGAAGGTTGGGATGACAAACCCTTGTAACCAGCCAAGGGACTTGTATTAGTTTTGTTTGGGTAACCTAGTACAAATGAAACAGAAGAAAATAGGAGAACCACAAAGGTCAACACAAAAAGCCGTGTAAACCAGACACAACTGCTTCCACTATCGCCATAACGTAGAATCAAAATACCCAACACACGCCAATAATAATTTTAAGTACAATAACTGGAGGTCCTGCTCAGCTTTTTAGTTTACTTACATAATATATAACACTGTAAGGCAAGGAGTTTATCATTAACAAACATCTCATTGCTCCATGTAACTAAAGATTCCTCTGATTTCAAACCAGTTAAAAAATCAAGGATATCCCTTAATAAATTACAATACACGATCACAGCACATAACCTTTCAGTCTTCGCAATCAGCTGATGTATCTTGTCCCCTCTTTTGTGTGCCAGTGTAGCTGTCCGCAGTGGCTTAGATTTTGTTTGCACTGATACATATTTTTGGCATGAAACCTAATCTATCGCCCACTTGGAAGACACACGAGCCTTAATATGTGTAGAAGATACGATGTGCAGTTTCCTCCATTTGTTTTCTCTTGCACACTCCATACTGGTATGAATTTCTCGCAGAACGTGCAGCTTTAACGACCTAAACATGCTGGTTTGTGCCCAGACACTACGCAGAATGTTTTGCTCGTTCACATTCAGCTGGCGTTGACACCAAGAATGTCACTTGTAAATTGTAAAAAAAGGATTGGATTGCTGCATTAAATTCGCCTTGTCTGTTACAAAAGACGACTAGAGGCACAATTAAGGCAGCAAGGGTTCTCCTCTTCATAAGACGCTTGGAAACGTTTTTGGGAGAAAGATGCTACATCTGGCACTATTAAAAAGCTATGTTGGATATCCAGTCGGCGGTGTACGACACGCGGTGGTAAATGCCGGGCTGACCTGGTTGAGCGCAAGAATAACCAGCCGAAACAATACCGATCTGGTACCAGCGGCCATTTTCTTCCAAAGCTAACGGACCACCGGAATCACCCTATAATGTAATAAAAAAGCATATATAGTGGCCATAATGACATTACGGAACTAGTGGTCATTAAAAAAAAGGATGGGCAAAAGAAATAAATATGTCTTTTCTTACTTGGCAAGAATCTTTGCCACCGTATCGGTATCCAGAGCACATCATTTCGTCATAAATGACAACGTTGATCCCCTTGGATTTGTGCCACCCTTCACATTGGCGGTTGTCAATGACAGGCACGTCCACAACTTGCAATGTTTTGGGTCGTACTCGTGAGCCTGTGAAAAAGAGCCGTTATTATTAAATCACCCAATTAAAATCATATGATGGGCTGCTTACCAGCTTGCATCGCTCCCCATCCGGCAACCCAGGCAAATTGTCCCAAGAAATCTTCGCCCTTTACTGGCAAGCAGATGGGAGAAATGTGCGGCTCGTACGCTACGGGATATTCCAACCGAAGTACGGCCACGTCAAATCGGTCAGCTTGTGGGGTAAACTTGAAATACGGATGGACGTGGATTTCGGACACGCCCAGCGTTATAGGCCGTAAAGGTTCCGCGTCGCTATTTAGGGTATACTCTCCCAGCGTGATCTTAATTTGTTCGGGGCTCGCCCTGGAGTGAACAGTGAATAACACGGAAATTAGGCATAAGAACAGCTGAGTGTGAATACAAATAGAAAAAGGAGGATCTTTATCACGGTGAGTGATGGGGTCTTACTTGGCTACACAGTGCCCAGCGGTTAACACATAGTTATTGTTCAATAGGGAGCCTCCGCATCGACTGGAGCCAATGCGTACATACGCCTGCCAAGGAAAATTGCCAAAACCCGCGTCTTCCCCACCGACAATCCTTCGCTGCGCTTGGAATTGATTCACCGTACCACAATCTACGAAACATGTGCAGGTTAGGTCAGGACGGCCAAGTCGGGGGGGTTTATTGCCCAAGATTTGGAGCACTACTTACAGCCGTCACTACGAACTGGTCCGTAATCTACTAACGGGTGAGCTTGTTGGTCAGCAAATGCGGTTGCGGGTGTTAATCCAGCGGACGACGAATGTCCGTAGCCATTCCGCTGGCAACATGCAAACAAAAAACCTCCGCAACCTTTTTCCACCAAACCTCCGGTCAACCAACACATCAAGAAAAATTCACAGGAGCCAGTGTAACATTTGCTGGAATCGCCACCGAGCAGGAATTTGCGATCGTCTATAGCAAACATAAGGAGTTTATTTAAGATCGCTTTAAATGTCGTTCGCGGTATTGTAATCAGACTGGGCTGGTTCTAATTGTATTGTATTTGATATCAGTCGTGTTATATTGAGTTGAAATTGTATTGTATTCTTTTTACGTTGCAATGCTTATCTTGTTCTATATTGATTTGAAATTGTAGTGTATTTATTTTAAGTTTGAATGCTTATATTGATTGAGTTTCTTGAATAAGGAAGGAGTTATTTACGGTCTGTGCTGCGAGTGTGAAGGTTCTCCAATCTCGATTCTGCTTGAAGTCGTTGCCGGACATGTTGCAAGCCTGCTTTGGCTCGTGGATCACTCATATGCAAGTTCATCATGCGTTTCATGAGCTGGGCAGATTCCTCCATGGTTTTGTTCACATTTCTACCCGTGTGTGTGTCGGATTGTATTTCGAAAAGCTGTCGGATATCCGACATGACTTGTCGCACTTCCCCAGACTCCATCTCGTCGCTTGGACCGTGCCCTTGAACTTGAGTGCTGGCGAGAACCACGAGAACAGCCATCGGCAGGCATATCGAATCAATTTTCCGTAAAAACGTCATCTTTTCCACGAATTCGTCTTTAATAAAATCTAAAAAGCGAAATAGAACATATAAAGGATGAGATAAAAATGGTAGTGTTTTTTATTATTTTTGCTTTTTAGAGCTGTGTTTTAGACTACTATTTATTTTTTTATTTATTCTACTTTAAACTACTATTGTATTTATTTCCATTACTGCAGTCTCAGCAGATCAAATTTAACGTTAAGGGAAGCAAATTAACCGACTTGCCTCAATATTCAAATGTAAAGAAAATAATGTATTGGTTACAAAAAACGGCAAGAATTTTAATTGATTATGAATTTTAAGGATCATAATATTGACCAGAACACAAATAAATATTCCAAATGATCTAAATGTTGTTGATTTGAAAGCTAAAAATAATTACACCTCACTGTTTAAAAATCTACGAGTTCTTTGAAATTTTAAGTATTTCACATCGAAAGAATCCTTGAATAAACTACAGTATTCAATTGCAGCACATAATTGCTCAGCTGTCTTGTAGTCTCTTTTGTTCGCCATTGTAAATTAATATGTTAGTAATGGCTTAGAGATTTTGCACTAAATAGATGTCTATGCAGGTCGTTGTTTCTGACCTTGTTCGATTGGCACACTTGATCTGCATATCGCAAATTACCGGCAGGCCTAATGTGCTTGCTGCCTCCTTTCCCTAGTCGTGCCCTCCGTCCTCGCCGTGAGGAACCAGCGAAGGTGAAAACGGGGTCAACCCTATGTGCCGGAATGCATCGAAAGGGGCCCTTTGGATGAAATACTGCACAACAAAGGCGGGAGGGAGAAAATGACTTTCCTTGTCCCACTTAACGATCCGCTGAGGCTAGCCTTCGCAACAATTGTATGAGGTCGTGAAAGAAAGGAGAAAGTTTTTGGAGTAAAGATACGCGTTTTCTCCAACAAGGAAAAAGCCCACGCAACTGAGGTAGTAATGCGCTGTTTTCACTTTTTTCCAAACCTCATTCTTGTATTATTGTGGAACGATCAGGAATGGGGTCAAACGAAGTGCCGAAATGTGCAGTACACGACAACTAATTGCTGAAAGATTTCTCTTTGCGCTCCAAGGCTTACAATTCATTATGCTTGTGAGAAAGCTTACCTAACACCATGTTGTATTATCTAATGATTTGCGACTTTTCTAATGGTACGTTACTGGAAATCTCAGACGCTCTTTTTTCTACAAGAACTGCAATGTGTTTAGATATATCTAGACTAGTTTTTACACCATTTTTTCTTTCTTTCTTGTTTAGCTACTTTTGTTTGTTTTTAACATTTTTACCTTTAATTGATAGACTCTTGTTTTCAGAAAAACCGAGCTGGTTAGGATAAAATTAGGTTATGATAATTAGGTTAAGAATAGGCTAAGATGAAAAAATGGTTACGATGAGTTAAACGTGAAGGTATGCGAACGGTTTTATCATCTGTGAAGATTTGTGATCAGTTAAGGTAGGAATAAAAGCATCTAAGTTAAGCTTTCTCCTCGTCCAGGAAGTCCAGTGCATCTAAGTTGGAGCACTTGCCAAGTTAGGAAGGCAACCCACAACGCCAAAAATCCCACAGCGAACCCATGCTTTCTCTTAAAAGTGTTTCGCATTGTCATTCACTGCGCTTAAACGGCCTCAAAATGACGAAATCCGAAGGCGGTGGGTCCCAACAGGAAAGCAGTAAAACTTACCGAAATGTTTAAGCTCTTATTATCACACATCTTATTGTACCGTACATTGAGTACTTTTTCTTTCGTTAACCCGTGGTAAATGCTTTCTTGAGCTACATTATGCCGTTATTTGAAAATCTGTTGTTTTTCTGCGAGTTGTGTGTGTGAGTCCGGAGAACGGTGTCAGGAGTTGACCCCGTTATCTCGACGAGGTGTATACAGCCATCTCACCTTTCGAATATTATACATCAAAGTCTCGCAGTTTGACATACGCAAAAAGCCCGACACGTTGTCGAAAATGTTACAGTAATACATGAAATTGTTTCCTCGGGGCGAGAAACCCTCGTCGGCGACTGTAACATCAGGTGGTGCATACTAAAGTTGCAAAACTAGAGAAAGTCAAAAGGGGCCGGAACTTTCTCAACTTTATCTCCCAGTCCTACAACTTTCACCATACAATCCTCTGGTTTTGTGACTTTTTCCTTCTTCAAAATTTGTCTAGAACACATATGAAACCCGTTATGGCTGAAAGTCTTCTGCCTGGCTAAAAATAAAGAAACTCATTTGAAAATGAGCGGGAAATGGCAAGAGCAAGATTTGTAGCTCTAGATCCTAACGGTAGATGATACAATTGAGATCAGTGGGACGTCCCTGTCATCTGTTTCTATGGGTAGTACTAATTACACCTGTTGCGCCGCGTTGGTTTTACGAGTCACCAAGAATTACACAAGATTGAGTTCCCTCACTGACCAAAGGACTTATGCCCCATTTTGTGGTAAAAAAAAGAGACAAATAGGCCCCATGCGTGAATCCAACCTGTTCAACTAAAAGTTACACTCACCTAAAAAAGGCAGCAAAAAATGCACCGGTGTAAAGATGTATCCGTTAGCTTTAAAAACACATGGTTTTCACGTACACAAGTAAAGGCACTTGGGGATTTGCTATAGATTGGGAATACGAACGCTGGGTTAAGGAAATAAGTATTCCTTGCACTTGCCGAATACCAGCTTTGCACTGACGAAATTCTTCAAGCTCGAATTCCCTTTCCTTTCAGAGTGGAAATGCGGGATTGTTGGAACAACTGCGTTGAGTCTCAAGTACCGCACGACATCCACGTCCGACACCTACCTCGTCTTCCGTTCAACTGTCATGCATGTAGTGCTACAGCTAAGGAAGAAAGGTAAAATGTCCGGTCTAGTGCATTGAAAGTATACGTGTTAGCAGCGAACGAAAGAGACTGTAAAATATTAAAGGGGAAATCTTACCCGCCACTGAATCACAGACGAGCGGAGAGAAAGAGAGAGATCGAATGGTGAGGGGGAAATTTCTGACCACTTATTTTCTCCTGTGATGCTGGAAGGCCCTTTCTCCAACGCAAAAGAAAGTGTGCGTACGGCAGTACACTTTTTCGTAATACAGAAAAAGCAAGAAACTCCTCCGTTTCGTTTCCCGCTTTCGGAGTTATTTGTCTTGAAAGCCCATTACGCAGCCACAGAAATTTTACCTTCCCGAGGTCTTGCGCCTGATGGGTGTAATTTTGTCAGGACCAACTTTTTTTTATTGAGACTTCGGTAGCAAATATATCAAGAAGAAGAGCGCTCGTTTATGATTCATAAGTTGTATTAACATATTTTGGACAGGGTTTTATGTGTGTTCGCTGGCTTCATTCATCCATTGATTATACAGCTGAAAAAAGTCGTGCTCGTACGTGTATAAACATTGGCCATTATATTACACTAGTTCTTTGTACAAGAAGAAATTAAGGAAGAACAACTAGTGTTGACAAGCAGGTCTTGAAATTCGACTACTGCGCATATTCAGATTGTCATCCTAAATAGGGAATTAATCATTGTGTTGTTTTATTAAAGTAACTTGCACGTGACAATGACCCAAATTGTCAAGAGAATTTGGCATCGCTGCTTTCAAATGTTATGAGTGCATTCTTTCTTTATTATTATTTTCTGGAAACATGTGTCCATGGAGTAGTTTTCAAAATGTGACTTAGTATTTGGGACCTATTGCTCCATTAATACTATGCTTATAATTTTTCAATTTTCTTTAGAAGATTTTGACGTGGCAGTGACCTACATTAATAAATAGAATTTGAAAGCGTTCCAATGTCATTTTAAATGCCTCGTTCTCTCCGTTCATTTTTTGTGGGAAATTACGCTCAGCTGGATGAATGTAAAGTTCCGTTCAAAAACGTGCATGGTTGAAAAACGGTGAAATATTACGTAAAAGTAAATAGGATTTATGAAACGTATGGAAATCACCGAAGGATGAGACGTCAGAACCTTCACAAAGACAAGATACGTTAGAAAGAAAGTGGGGTGCTCACTTTTAGTAGGGGAAAGGCGTGTGCCAGCTCACCAAGTAGTTCACGCTGGCCCACTTACTTTCCGTGGACGTTAAATATGCTTTGGCCTTCTACTGTCGTTGGTCTATTCCATGTGACATTTTTTACGGCCAGAATCACGTAAATGCTGTATATAAATGGAACGATACGGAAATTATGGGCATGGCGATAGGCTACCTAATTTCTTGACCTCATTGCAAATCTGGCGCTCAACTGAACAATTTCATATCACTGCGTCAAAACATTAGCCTGGAGAAACTGAAGTTACAGTGAAGCCCGTCCAGACCGACTTTCACTCATTCAAAAAGTAAGGGTAAGCTGATAGTCTCAACAAGCTTACTTTCTTTGCCCATTAGGAGCATGCAAAGCTTAGAAATTAGAAATCATCGTACCATGTCAATATTAGTCTCAAATGTACGCACGTAGACTTTATATTTGGTCCTGCTTCATTGTCGTCTGGGCAAAACAACACTGAAAGTTAAACTACTTCTTAACAGTTTTCCTTTTGACAATAATATTGTTGAATTCCACTTCATAAGTAAAGATCTCGTAAGGAAGTCTTTGAAGTATCCAGCGTTGTATCCAAATTCTACTGTCAAAGACGAATCGAACAATTACAAAACACTCAGCTGCATTTCGACCACACAATTTTATTAAAACCTATCATAATGTATACCTAGCTGTTCATAAGTCAGCGCATTCGAGAAACGGACGGATTTTTCAATGAGGCGAATGTGACGCTTCTGGTATACCCTGTCTGGCCTGTTTAGGCGAGGTCACGTGTATGGACGCATCAGGTATACTTTTTTTTATCTATTCTAGCACGAATCAAGACTGGCATCATTAACGGGTGTCATCGCTTCATTAGGCAAATTGTTTGTTTCTTGCAAAGCCAGCCCACATTTTCCCTTGTCACATCGACTTCGGCAAAACGCATATGGACAGCGTCGCAGATTTCTGGCGCTCAATACTCGGGGCACTAACGCTTCATGCACGTTATCATCTCCCTTAAAGCTTAAACCGAATATACATCCTTGGAAACCCGCGTGGAATGACAAATCTGACGGCAATGCCGACAGATTATATGCTTCATGGCCTCCCACATAAAATTCGTTTACGTTCAGGGAATGCAGTATGCCAGGACTCCGGGCTGACACCCGTGGCTGAGAATCGACTTGCAACCAAGAAACACGCCCCTTTCTTCCGATACCAACGCGATGAGCTCCAACGTCCGGATTCACAGCAAACGGTGTGAAAATGCGACGTGTTCCTATTATAATTCTCATTTAATTAATACAGTAAGTCGTCTTGAATCAACTTTTAATTATTTTGTAAATATTATTTTTGTCGTTTTTTCTTATTTCTTTTCAGGTTTACCAGATCCAAGGTCCCAGGTTAAAGCCACGTGGCCTCTGACCAGGCTAACGGCCAGAAAATCAACATGCTTTTCGTTCTCTTTCTTACGGGCAGAGTACGGTTTACCCATGTAGAGAATAACGGCTACTTGGGTCAAATCCTGGGTTACAAAATGCACTTGCAGCTCGAAAGCCTCTTCCACCTTCGTGGGCAGTTCATACGATATGAAAGAGGCGTATCCTTGAACGGAACCTTGCAACATAGGACGCGGCATTGGGGTGGCTAAAACATTACCAAATTCAATTGACTGGACTAATAGACAAATAAGCTGAATTACTGAGCTCGCAAAATTCGCCTTCCCGCTCGTAAGGACACAGGCAAAGCGCAGCATTGCCCGAGGCTAGGCAGGTTCCTCCAGCTTGGCAAGGATTTAAAATACAGACTTTTCGTTCGCAGAAGTCGCCTTCGTAACTATTGAAGAGAAAAGAAAGATTAGGTCTTAAAAGTTCGAAATCTCTTCACTCACCCTGGCGAACAAAGGCAAACCGGGCCTTTATCACCATCAACGCAAGTTCCCTGGTGCATGCAATTGTGCATGGCGCATTGAGGCGAGAGACACTGTGTGATTCCCCAGCCGCCAGTCGCATCCCAAAAACTGACTGGCAGGCCTTGAATGCTTAGAAACAACATGCAGCCACGAAATCCTCTGAGGAATTGAGCTGCTGCTGGCTTGGTGACAGACGCTGAGATACCACCGAGATAAAGAAATCGGGGCCAGTCTTTCCCCCAAACATTACTGTCAACTGTCTGTCTTCCTTCCAGTGTGTACGTGTCATTTAATCGAATCGATCCCAAACATTGTCCACCCGCCATCCACGCAATCCTAATAATGCGTATGAGAACTTCTTTCCAGAAATATCACGAATTACTTTCTTGCGTGTACCTGAGAGCGAGTACTTGGATGTTGCCGGTACTAACATTCTGTTTGGTTTCCATCATACTCATATGTTGGTTACCGCAAGAGAAACGAAATTTGATGGTACCGTATTCCAAGAAGATAAGAAAGAATCGGTTCACCTCGTGTCCTAAGCCATCGTGCAAGAAGAGAAGTATTCCCGAAGTCGACACAGACTGGAATTCGACAGTGACACGTAACTCGTTATCCCATGTCAGATTTGCCCGGTTGAGGTCAAAGGTTAAATGAGAATGGCCATAAAAGGCCGGTGTGGAAATATTGAGCGGAATTTCACAGTGTTGACCTTGAAATCTCCAGCGACAGCGACACTGGGGACCAGTTTCGGTAACTACACACGAGCCGCCGTTTAAGCAATTCCATTTGAAGCAGGACGAGTTGTAGCCATAGGTGGAAAAGACGTCAATGACTTTAGTGGAAGAACCCTCATCACGCGTAGTACGGCTGAGGGTAACCATGTCTGTTATGTTATGGGTTAGAATAGGGGTAAACCAACTCATCGTTGACAGCATAGTACTGGCGCTCACGGTCGTAGAGATGGAGTCCGCGGAAGTATCCTTAATTTGAGTTGACATTTCTTGGGTAACTTCCAGGTCGGTGCTTGAGGGTGTCCTAATTTCTTCAGTGCTCACTCCGACAGGATCTACTCCTTTAATTGTCGTTGAAATACTCTCAACGGTTCTTGGAGGGGAAAAGGTCATACTCTCTGTCGAGAATTCTCCAGTCGCTGTCTGTACTGAACTTTCTTGACTCGAGTACTGGTTGGTTGAGTACGAGTCGCTCGTTTCTGGGGAGCTCTTCTCGGTTGTTGAAGGAAAAGGAGAGAGTCCAGGCGTGTCTGGTAAGCTTTCCGTAACTTGACTGGAAGAGTACCATGTTGTAGTGTAGTCCTTTCCAGTTTGGGTATGAATTCCCGTCGGCGTACTTAATTCTTCTGTGCTAGATATGGTAGTTAAGGGAAAGGGATTTGTAACAAGAGACTCGTCATCCGTGCTAATTCCGTGTAGATCAACAAAGCCAGTACTAGCTTCCCCTGGTGAAAATCCTTCTTCTTTGGTACCGTCGTACATTTCTGTGGAAATGTCTATGCCCCCATCTTCCCTGACAGAAGTTTGGTCAATAATGCTGCTAGTCGTGTAAGCAACAGGCACAGTTTTAATATCCCAGCCAGATGCTATATCGGTTGAAATGCTTCCCTCTGTGAAATTAAAGATATATCCTGGTTGTGTAGTTTGGGTAATGTCTTCAACAGATGCTTCACTTGTGCTCCGGTAAACAGTCGGGTAGGATGTTTCTGGAGTAGTTATGCTGCTATTAGTTGCGGACGTGATTATACCACTTCCCGTAACGCCATCTTCCGTAGTTTCTGTTTCATCTGACATCGTACCCGTTTCGACAGAGTCAGTATACTCCTCAAAACCATCTTCAGTGGTGGTAGAAATTCCGGGCTCGCAATCTAAGGGTGTCCCAGTGTCTCTTCCAGTTACGGTGGCGCTATATGTAGTCCACGAATCTCTTTCTGTGCTTCTAGCGGCGAATGAAATGTTAGGTTCCTCGGTTTGTTCGAAAATTGTGAAGCTTGTCTCGCTGGTAGTGGCGCTGACGTTTGTAGTTATCGACGCATCTACTGTAGAAAATGCACTGCTTGGTTCTTCGGTTTTTTCGAATATTGTAGAGCTAGTTGCATTAGCAGTAGTGCTGACCTCTACAGGAATCATGGTATACAGTGTAGAGGGCGGTACATCGCTGGACGCAATTGGGGTGACCCATAACGAATCCGTGACGCCTCCTCCTGTTGACGGACTCCCCTCTCCATCAACACCTGGTGCAGTTGTGTCAAAACTAGCCGGACTAGTTTCACTGACAGGCTCTGTTTGGAAACTTGATGCAGAAGTCCACACGGAGGACTCGGTTGCATCGAAAGGCCCGTAGGATAGACTGGCATCCGATATGGAAGTCGTTTGGGACCAGTTTTCTGTAGTCAGCATTGATTCGTTTCCATGGGTCACTTCAGTACGGACTGGATCAGTTGGGTTTGTCGAGAATCCTGACCAATCGTCTGTGTCATAGAGGAGAGATTCGTTCACCAAATGCTTTGTGGAAGCATACCCTGACGTGAGCTCTATAGTAGATTCGCTAGATGGCTGAGTTTCAACAATCTCGCTACTGACGCTTATTTCTGTTTCAGAACTGCTGCTACGATATTCGGTGGTAAAATCGTATAAATTTGTACTTTCTCCTGTGACTGTTTCCGTTGACACTAAAGTTGTACTACTTGTCGAAGAATCCTTTTCTGATACAAAACTCTCGTTCCAAAGTGGAGTGTCAGCAGTGGAGGAAATTGGCCGTGTTTGCGGCAAAGTTTGATTGGATACCGAGTCGTCAGTAGAAGTGTCGCCCAAGATAATAGTCCAGTTATAAGAAGGATCTGACGCAAAGGTTTCGTTTTCTGTTACCACCGTAAAATCGGTGGTAGATTCAATCATTGATGTTTCTGTTTCGGCTTCCCATGTTGGTGTCGGTTCAATTAAATTTACAGAAGTACTTTCGTCGTATAAAATGTCACTAGAATCCGCGATTGTCAAGGATGTTTCAAAATGGCCTGTTACACTTCTACTCCATTCATCAATGTACGTAGAACTATGATCAAAGAAGAATGATGTTGAAAGATCACTCTCGACAGTACTCAGGTCAATAAAGGAACTTTCCAACACGAGAGTGTAATCCACGTCGTCCGTACTACTAAACACATCTTCAGTACCGGTTGAGGGGCTTATAAAGATGGAAATAAACTCGGATACGTCAATGCTTGGTGTCGAGAGAACATCGGAGAAACTAGTTTCCAAAAACGACGGTGTTATAACATCTGTCAGTACGACAGATTCCGTGGGGAAAGAAGACCAAACAGCGGTTGAAAAATCTCCTTGAGCGCAGTCGTCATAGTGGTCATAATCTCTGCAGCGAAGTGTTGAAGAAGTGTCGATAAACATGGTTGGCGATATAGTGATGTCGTACGAAATCATCGAAGTTCCTTCACCATAGTCTGGTTCAGGTGGTACGCTAGTATTCCCGCTGAAAACGGCAGTGCTTTGTACGAACACGGAAGAAGCTTCTTGTGTAGTGGTTACGTCACTAGCGTATATAGTAGACGTCAAATTTGGCTGCAAATCGACCGTCCAAGGAAAAGGCCAAAGTGGCTTGGGAGGGAAAGTGGGACGGACAAGTTCCGGGCACGAGGTTTCATTGAAACCTATGACACACTCGCACAAAGCTCCTGTAAACGGAGGAGGGCAAGAACAAAGAAATCCATCCACGTCATCCATACACGTTCCTCCATTAAAACACCTACGTTAACGTATTGAGAAAGTTAATTGTTGCTATACCTTTATAACGAATAATAATTAACTTTATGTACTTTGGTTCTGGCAGACATTCGTTATATCGATGTTGGCAAAATATACCGTTGTAATCCGGTACGCAGTAACAACGGAATTGGTCGCCTTCCATAACACATAAACCGTCGTGTAGACAAGGATTGTGCTGGCACAAAATTAATTGGCTTTCGCAGTTTGGCCCCGTAAATCCTTAATTAAAATATTAGCTTTCAATAGCACAAAGCAGCAAGTAAAGAGCAGTTTACCAAATTGGCAAGCACATTGATAAGAACCTATCAAATTAAGGCAGACTCCACCATTCTGACAAGGACTCGAATCGCATTCATTCACTTCCGTCTCACACAGTGAGCCCTCCCAGCCTTAAAAGTTGTGAGTATGATAAGAGTTCATTATAAGGTAGGTCTAAAAAGGACTACAAACCTGCAGTACAATTGCAATAAAACTCGGCACCTTCTCCATCAATGCACATTCCTCCGTGGAAGCAACGGGTGACAGGCCAAGTTGCATTACAAACGGAAATGTCCAGTTCACAATGCACTCCTTGAACATAATACCTCGTTAAGACTGTACCCACAACACGATAGGAATAGCTAGCCAATTTTACCGTCATAACCATATGGACAGGTACATGCATAACCGCCAGTTCGATCTTGACATGTGCCTCCATTCTGACATGGGTTAGATTCGCATTCATTTACCTCTTCTTCACACCAACTACCTAGTGACAGCAAGTGTAAATAATTTGTTTTAATATTCAAATATCGCACAACAATACAGTAGCTGTTAGGTTTCATTATCAGGCGCCATTACAGGAAGAAGCGTAGCATCCCATTGTAAGATTAAATCTTCTCAAATAGATCTGTTGTAGACACGCAAACCAACGTTAATCCATGTCATCAAAATCTTAAGCCCACATAAGCACACAACGCTGTGTAATAGCTTCCCCTAGAAAAGTCAATTCGTGCCAGGTACCATGCACGCTTTTTCAATCCTCACATTCGCACACATCCAGCTTATCGACCTTTACTCCACAAGCCAGAACATCCCCTTTCGTGTCCGACCATACACAACGTGTTTTCTTAATCCATAAAATTACGGGAACGTAGGGCAACCTCACCTCGAAAAGCTGGAGAACAACTGCACGCGTAATCAGCAACCAAATCAATGCACGTTCCGCCATTTAGACACGGAGATGACCAACATTCATTCCATTCTGTCTGGCATTGATGCCCGGTATAACCATCTTCGCAGAAACACGCGTATGTACTAAAAGAAAGTATTCTGCTTACTTGTCTGGGCGGCTTCTATGCTAGATCCTGGGTAATTTCAATGGGTATGCGAAGTTACCTGTTAAGATCATCTAAACAGACTCCGTGAACGCAAGGATCACTAAGACACGCTAATCCTCCAAATACTACCGGAGTGTTGCACAGACACCACGTCCCAATCAATAAGGTAAGCCAAACGGGCGTCATAGCTCTAGTTAGCTAAAAAAAAACACTACTAGTCGTGCACTTTATTCCTCATTACTAACTGTTCGGTGCAACAAATGGTGTGTCCGAACGATCATGCTGTAACGTATGCTTGGTCGATCGCGCGTAACTCTACTACTTCTTGACATCGAAGGGCTAATATGGGGTAGCGTTTACAAGAACGCAAGACGCAAGTCTTCAGAAGAGCGCACGTCTATTGCAACGTTCCCATGGTAGCGAAGTACACACAGTGCTCTAGTTTTGAACGAACTTGGACAAACACAATTTCATTAATATCACGCTGTTTTTTGTTACTGTAAAATTTATGTGCAGCATCTATTTGTGAAAGGTAAATGGATAATAGAAGGTTGACTGCACCCGGGAAAAAGTTATTGCTCTTTATTGCGTTTGAATATTTGCTTAACTATGTCACTTGCAATACTGAATTATCTAAAACTGACTGTTTTGAACTTCTGCAATTTTTGCTCATCTTTTTCGTAGCTGATAAAGCAAGATACGTTATCCTCGCAAAATGATGCTGTGCCTAAAAAAACAACCGACTATTTGAATGGAAATAAAATAAATTAACTTTTATATGAAGCATACTGCTAACTTTCTTAGTAGTCTGAATCCGAGTGAGTACGTTGAACACTGAAATCTGCGATATAGTTGAAAACTAAGACTTCTTCCCAACAATGCAGCTAGGGAGCACAAGTTCATTTTAGACGTATCTTTTTTCTGGTTTGAGCAATAAAATTACGTTCGTACGGTGTTAATTACGGTGCTGCCGAGCAATTTGCCACTTTGATTCCAAGGCTCTCTTTTACCATTGACAAGCAAGCTACTGCATCTCAATGTAACTTCAAATATCGGAGGTTGTCTTGTGTCATTCCTTTTGGGGTTTTAAAACATTTCCGCTCCGCACACACGTTCAGGTTATATTTTTACAGTCCAGTTTCTCACGCTTGAAGAAGTTGAACATGCCTTTACGGACACAGGAAACTCTTTGAGATTAGCGCTTTTCATGTCTTAATTAATTTACTAGGGAAATTGTGTATTAATTTATTTATTATTTTGCTCCAATAGAGAACTACAATTGCTAAAAATTTGAGCAAATACATATTAGCCATTTTTGAGTTCCGAGAAATTTTTTAAAAATGGAGGATATCAACTATGTGTATAATGCTGATTTTTTCAATCAATTTGTAAACCTGGAATTTTGAGAAGATTATTTTAGTTTTTGATTCGCTTAAGTTATACTAAAAAAGGAAAGACCCTAGTCGCTTATCATTAGTTTCTTCAACGAACTTTTTGGTGCAGAGGGAGAAAAAAATACACCATACAATACCGTATTCCTATTTTCAGTGGGGAAGACGGGGTTAACAAGGGGTGAAACTTCGTACGGTTTTTGTGTCCCTTCATTTTCTCTGCGAACAATAACTCAAGTCCGCTTTCACTAAAGCGTTATAAAACAATTCAGGCATAATAACAAATGTGTTCGCGCGTTTTCATTTGTATTTATAAATTTCACAATCGTTGTGCCATCTAGTAAACACAAAATGCAACTCTCAGGAAACCATCGTGAAAAGGTTTGAATCCCAATTTTTTACGGGAATTTGAAAAAATAAAAAAATATATACTACGTATTAAAAACTCCACAAAATAGAGCGTATTACAAGTCTAAAAGATCAGAAATTTGCGTACAATTTACAGTCATTTCAGAGGTGTCGCGTGGATGTTAACGCAGATTTCCGACATAAGGGTTACAAAAAGCGGTAAGGCAAGTTAAAAGAAAAGAAAAAACGATTAAAAAGCAAACTCAGCACCCACTTCACGTTTCAAGACCAAGTCGTGTATTAAATTACATGTAGTAGACATATTTCTGCCGGTGGAATAGGATATCTACATTTGACTGCCCCGTACAGGTTGAAAAGAAATGCCAGAGGATGGTTTCGTTCACAAAAGAAACTGACAAGCGTATAGTTCTTAGGTTCTTTGCAAACGACTAAATTTGGGTTTCTCTGTTTTGCCAACTTGCAAGATTTAAACGGGTGAAGCGACGCTCGAATTGCGGGCAAGAATGTCAGGGGAAAACTCGCCTGGAAAAGTTCCACCTTTCAGAGATTAGATTACGCCAATTCATTTAAAAAGATTAATTATGAACAATCCAAATTCAGTGACAAGACGACAGGCGACCTGTCGAGTAAGCTGAACAAGTTTCAGTTGTCCAGCAGATGGCTGTTAGGCTATGCTACGCATTCGGCGCGTCAATCGTTGGCGTGATTTGGTATACTGTTAGGGTTAAACAGTTCAAGAAGTTGTGAAGAATTGTTTTAACATTCTATTTTTATGTAATAGTTGAACAATATGTTCTTATTTGTATTCAGTGACTGTGCTGAACTTGATATTTTGTGCTATTTGAAAGTAATTTTTTTTTCACCCAAAAAAACGTTTTTTTATTTTTATTTCCCGCAAAAATAGCTACCAAACGTCCAAAAACCCTGGCTTCCCATTGGTGGAAATTAAAAAAAATGGACAAGTTACAATGAAATGGGAGTTTTAAGATGAGGAATGAGGATTCCTAAGTTTTTTTGTCTCCTGCATTACGTTTTCACATGCTGAACTTTGTAACGACCCGGAGGCATGTCAGAGCGAAGTGACAGGTCGGTGAAGTATTAGTTTAGTTTAGTTTCACAGTTTTAAGACGAACCACGCCGATTGTTTGGCGCACTATCATCTACGGCTTTCTTCGGTGAAGTATTAGCGTTCCTTACAACTTGGTTACCCTGGACCGGACGTTGTGAACTGTTGTTCAATGTTGAAAAACTGGAAGCGTTGTTACGTAGTAGGTGTGCAGAGCGTTGATACTTTTTTCAATATGTGTTCAAGTTTGTGCAGTAAGCGAAAGTCATATATTTTTTAGACCCCTCCCCCCCAGCATTTGGCTGCATTTCACGTACCCCTTAGCCAAAAACACCAAGATCATTACAATTTGATTGATGTGATAACTTTCTTTAGATCCTCTTGACACCCACCCCCTTTAGGTCTTTCCACGATTTGTGTGAGGGAAGTGGGATTGGACTGGCCGTTTGTTAACAAAAAGATACTAGTTTTTCTTCTTAATTTTGTTTGTACTTGAGATTACCCCCATACCAATGAGGGTTGAAGATGTTACCACCTCTTCCCATCCCCAACACTTTTGTACCGAAATCCTGGCTAGGGGCTTGTTTGGGATCTTTATCTTTTTCTTTTTTTAAGTAGTTTTCCTCAAAGCTGAAATTCGTACAAAGTTTTCTTCTTTCACATTAAGTAAATCGGAAATTTTTTTGGTCAACCCCTCCGTTTCATTCTAGACTTTGTACGTTAACGGCCTCCAGGGATATCAGGAAAAGATGA
>JAHZNP010000488.1:0-56183 GCA_020615345.1 Triops cancriformis | reverse complement strand
CAACTCTTCTCCTTCATCGAAATTTGCCTTTCTGAAAGAAGTCAAATCCTATGCTTTTGAATTGCGCGGTCTAGCTTTCACCTTGTGCGCGATTGGTTCGAGTCCCTTCACCCTCTTAATGAAGGAAAATCAGCCTCAAGAGGCTTAATTAGACCTCTGTGGTTTGCTCGGTGAACCTTTTTTTGCTCAGCACAGTACAAAGTACTCGGCAAAAAAAAAACGGGCCACACAAACTTCCGTATGCTACCGCCACGGCAGTTGCGCGAGCGGTGTCCCACTTTTTCGTCTTTCGAACGTTTTTGACCCGCAAGGCTTCCTCCCCCAGGGGCGTGGGACATTAGCATAACGCGGTTTGTTTGGCCCGTTTTTTTTTGCCGAGTACTGTACAGTGGTAGGCAGATAAAAGTACCCCAAGCAAACCACAGAAGTCTCATTAAGCCTCTTGAGCCTGATTTACTTTCATTAAGGTGAAGGGACTCGAACCAATCACTTGCAAGGTGACAGGTAAGCCGCGCACTTCAAATGCATGCACACTACCGGGTGAGTAAATGACACTTTTGAACTAAATAAGAGTTGTCGCCGGTTAGGCATTAGAGGTGAAAGTTTTCCAGCTTCAGTAGTTTGGATTTGTATTCTGTATTTTGCCGTATAAATACAGTTTTCATGGCAAAGCTGTTGCATAATTACTGATGAATATATCGCAATATATTTCCGAAGCTGTAAACTTTTTACGAAATGAATAAGGAACGCGGATTAAATATGCGGTAATCCGTGTTGCGGAACAAGAAAATTTTCCCCGTTTTGTTGGAAATAATGCAATTTTGCCCAAAGGGGTCGTTTGATAGCTAACAAGTGACGAATTATCTTTGTTAAATAAATTTCTTTAACATTTAAATGAATTTAGTTTCTTATTTGCCCATTCATAAACTTTGCGCCCATGCAAAGAAATCTGTTTGCTTGATTCTAATTGCCTGCACAACGTTGTCTCAAAAATTATCAAATTGTTTCAGTTCAAAAGAGTCAAAACATAGCGGTTTAACTTTGAAACTGAAAGCGAATGGTAACAAAATTTAAGACGCGCTCAAAACATTACGTCTTAAATCAGCCGGCGGTAACTCCTTATTTAGTTCAAAAGTGTCATTTACGTACTCGGTAGTGTGCATGAATTTGAAGTGCGCGGCTTACCTGTCACCTGGCAAGTGATTGGTTCGAGTCCCTTCACCTTAATGAAAGTATATCAGCCTCAAGAGGCTTAATTAGACTTATGTGGTTTGCTTGGGGTACTTTTATCTGCCTACCACTGTACATCTCTATTATTATAAGAGTAAAGAGTTTTGTTTCGATTTTTTCTGAACAGCCGCTCTGGAGATATTTATTTCCAAAGTTTTGGCCTTTTCCCGCCATAAGAAGTGTGACGTCACGGAAGCCAAAATTTAAATTTCAGATTTCTTATTTCCTAAATATCTTCGTTATTATTTCGCACCTGAAAGAAAGACACTCATATCCGGAAACTCGATTTTTCACTCCTTTTTTATAAGACAAAGTTGTTTTTTGGTGGCCATCGCCCTTTACGGTCTATGCCTTGACAGGTTTATCGTGCATATAAATCTTGCATCAATATTATCAATGTGTTCTCTTGCCCGTGTCTTTATTCCGAGATGAGTAAATTTTTAATTTCTGAAATGCTATATTTTCGTAGGAAAGCACTGTTACAAACTCGAACATAACAGAATTTGTCTTGGAGATAATGATAAGCACCAAGATTTGAAGTAAACGTCACATAAGTCCAGACAACGAGCTCATCGTGCTGTTCATCGTGCGAAATAAACAACTAAGACAAACGTTGATTAGGCGAAGATGCAATAAAAGGGAAAACAATGATTCAAGGAACGGGTCACCTTGGGTCAAAAGGGCAACAAACGTTTGGGCTTAGCCATAGTCTAGAACAGTTCATCAATGAAAATTAATGATTTCTTTTTCAACAATAGTTAGCACATGAACACAGCAAACTCATGTTCGATCAGTACTTAAATTCTGGTTCATAGTTTGTCGAAGATATACAGTAAAACCTCGCCTTACGCCATTCCGAGTCCCATTGTTCTTTCGTTGTCTGCTGTAAACATTGCTTATTACTTGCAAGTCCATTTACAACAAGTAACAACTAAAATCAAGTTCGCTAGACATAGATCGTCGATCTCGTAGTCAGCGACGATATAAAGTTAGTGGTTTCACAGTAATCGGTTAGCAGTACTCCCAATCTTGATGTGACTCTGGACGACATTCTAAAGGACACGTAGCAAATGGCGGTACCTCCTTATATAATTTAGTGCCCACGAATTCAAAACCTTTCCTTTGCGTTGGAAATGGCTGCGACGATCTGGGATTTTGGGTGCAATAATACGAATCATGCCGATACTAAGCAAAATGGAGAAATTAAAGCGACTTATTAAATTCTTTTGGGATTCTTTGGGCAACTTACTATGTCTAATCCACCGAAAGAAGAGTGCAACGCTTCCAGGGAAACTTTGTTGACGTACTCTGTCTTTGAGTAACCCGCTTTTCCCCTAATCTTGTAAAATAGATTTTTCATCAAGTCCTTCTTTTTCCCAGACATCATACGAACTCCCCATAAACCTGTAATGACACGCCGCTCAAAAAGGCCACTCTCTCCTCTCTCTCGGAGCTTAGAAAACAGTACCTGCTATGACGGAGGATTTATGGGCAGGGTGATCGCGAATTATATGCAATGTCGACTGTGACGCATAGAGCCATTCTATTACCGCTTCCATTTCTCGCTCTGTTACCGAGTTTTCTAAATCACGGGACAGAACTACGTCTACCGTGGGGTCCGCTAATGGCAGAAACTGCCACACAGTCGGAGAAGCTGTTTCAAGGTTTTCTGTCATTCGACTCGGTGAATTCACGCGAAGATCTGTAACATTACACAAGTCCACGTGACGGTGTTTGCAGTAAGTTGGACAGAGATGAAGTGTAAAAGCTTCGTCGGTTAAATTGAACTTGTGGTAAATACGCATGACCCATCCTATCCGTGCAACGACAAAGTTAAAAATCGTTTAAAAACTTTTTGGATTTACCTGGGTAAAATTGGGCAACTTGTTGAGCGACTTTATCTAGGTAAATGAAGTAATTTTTGAAGGTGCTTTCGTCATTAAGGTCACCGTCCAAGCTATAGGAAACGACTCGTTGATGATTGCCCCTTTCTCTCGTACGAGACTGACAGAGTGCCTTTGAGTCCGCTATTACAGGATGCCTGACAGTTTTACTTTCTTCCGGACAAGCGCAAATGTCTTCTATTGTAAACTGTGAACTTGCGGTTGAAAGGTTGTGCAGAGGCAGATTGTCGCTGCTAAAGTTTACCCACCAATGGTGGCAGATAAAAGAAAAACTGAAAAGCGCAAATACTGCTGGAGACAGTTTTCTGTAGAACTTGCGAAACATGACCCTAGTCTGGTAACCCCGGAAGTTTTCCAACGAATGCTTAGGTAGAGTTCAGTAAGTAACGTTTAGTTAGTTATGTGCACTCAAATCTGTGTATTTCACCGTACGAGAACAAAAATGCGCTCTACTATCCCGAAACCGAAACTATGATGGACACGCTTCCCGAAAGAATTGTGACCAGCTGTGCCAACGCTTGCAGTCGCCTAGCCTGAAATTGCCGATAATCGGTGCCAAAGCGACACTTTCCATCGAAACTACTCTCGTGGAACTATCAGTTTATGACACGTTTCACGAAAATTTCGGCTCAGTAGACTACCGTAGGTAAAACAGATGTGACTTGTGTATAATTTCCCTGCGATCAAATAACCAGTTGAGAACCAATATAAGGACCGAATTTTTACTGTGTTCAATTCTTAATACTTCTTTTCACATTTCCTATTTCATGGACCATTCTACTAACGCACATTCCAAAAATCGAAGAAAAACCAGGAATACTTCTGGTATCAGGGCCGGATCAGGATTTCAGTTCAGGGGTTTTGCGAGACTTTCACTGGGGAAGGGAAGGTTATATGATTTTTTCAGTTATAATTTGAGCATTCTTCCTGTGTTTGCCATTAAAAAATAAAAAATTCCAGATGGGTAAAAAAGACTACCCCCTGGGTGCGACACTGGCTCATATAGCTACTTTTGTCGAGGGGCAGCTTGGCTTGAAATAAGGAGCAGGAGCATTATCTATTGTATAGTGAGGTCTCCCGACATTGAGGCAAGAAAATTTAAGCAGATCATATTAAACGTGCATTTTTCTAACAAGTAAGGGTTGTGCATGGGCTCTGTCAAAAGCAATACTCATAGGATAGCAAATTATAACACACGCAATAGGGATTCCACGTCAACGAACACCTGTCAGACGCCCATAATGGCGTGGGTCCGAACTTCATCTAATTATATCCACTGTCAAGCGATACGTGTTTACCAAGTTTATCAAGCAACGATGCTAAAACTTGCGGTCTGTTATGGTGCATTTATTATAATAGAATTACTAAGTTGCCTTTCTGTCGGGTTCGAGGAAAAGACTGGATTTTTTTAATGAATATGCTAAAAAAAGGTTCCGGTACGGTGTGGAAAGAGGCAATTTTAGAACTAGATTGCATTTTTAATTGCAGCGATTGAACTTTAAGTATGTTTAAAAATGAGCTCTTAACACCCATAGATAGTTATTAAAAATCTGAATGAAAGCAACGTAGAACATCGCCCAGAAAAAACTTGTGCCACGGCAGCTGACCTAATCGAGATTTTCCATAATCAGACCTGAGAATCTGGAGTTCTACCGTACGCAATTAGTATAGGCAGATAGCAAAACTATTGTGGGTAAATCGTAAATATTGCAAAAAAAGCGTATGACAGCAAATGCGGGCAGCTCTGCCAATATGGCATTTTGTGTACTGCATCTTAGTCAATCGTAGTTTGTTCCTCAGGTTTTGCGAAAAGGGGCTTTCGAACTAGCCTTATTGGCCCAAAGAAAGTCGTGTGGCAAAAACGCTTTTGTGCCAGCGACAATACTTTCGTGAGCCTAGTCGCCTTTCGGTATATGACTTTGATACAATATCCTTTGGACGGATTTGTCGAGCTTTCCATCACGTACCTAGATTCGCTCAGATGGACGTAAAAACATGTGCTCCTCCTATGCGTAGTAATTTTCAATCTATTTCTGGCAAAATTTGACCAGTCGCTATTTTAGAAACATGTAATCTTTTAAACCGACTAAATTTAGAAGACACAATAAATACGACCAGTGTATTACTAATATACTCCTCAGTATCACTAGAGACGTTGTTCAATCATAGCCATATATGTGTCTTTCATTATAAGCTCGGTGCATGTCTGGCGAATTACGTCTAATTCGTCGTCCGACGGGCTCTAAATCCGCGTAACATTGTGGAAAAACTTCATCAACAACTTTGCGAGCTTCTTCGGTACTAATACGACGAACGGCCACTACAGAAGCTATAGCTTTGGATTTGACACATTCCTGGTGGGCTTGTTTAATATTGAACGGAGACGCGTCGCCCTGCACCCAGGCAGACAAGAAGCTACAATGGGTCAGATTTGCCGCTCGAATTTCGGTACAGGCTAGGTGCTGAACGTTACGGAAATCTAGATTATGTCGGCAAAAGTCGAACATATGAATCATTTCATGAGCCAGAACTCCTTGAACCATGCTTTCTGAGCGAGCCCTGTTTTGGCAGACGACCACCTTCGGGGGAGAAAATTCATTCGTTGCGCTTACTTAATTCTACGCGACGTTACCTGATTGAGGACAGGATCATACCCGCCAGTGACCGACTTATCGCAGACTTCACACGTTATATGTCTTCGCAAATCGACGTCGCTGCAATGTTAGGAATACCAATTGTAAAATTTTGTCTTGAACTGTTAAAGGAAGTTTTGTTTACCAGCCGGAACTCTTCAACGCTGACATCATTAACTTAACCAGTGGACCTATAATTACAGTTTTTAGAACTCGAATTCTGCATTCAAATGAAACGGGTACTATTTTTCACGAACTAGACTTACTATTTTTCACGCATTTGTAGATATTGCGTTCACATTTAACTTTATCAATGTTGTCACGACCTTCCCCAAGGAAGGCGACTTCCCACCATTTAGCACTTGGTTTAGATCCTTTCCTTTCAGGGTACAAATCATAGCCCCAAGTATCTTCTTCGGTTTTAGTGTTACTATTTGCTTTATCTACACTTTTCGTTTCTGACTTCAGATTAGCCGGGTCAACTCGTGATTCGTCGGGCTTTGCAAATTCCTGCCCTTTGTCAGAACTAACTTTGTCAGTTGTCGCGTCTTTCTCCAATTCAACGTGCGTGATTATAGTCATTTTTATCAGTGTTATTACAATTTCACGAGTCCGTTAGAAGTTACAACTTTATTTATTTTCGAATGTTGCTATTCTTCTTCGTAAGCATGAGGCGACATGCACACATTTCTTGGTTTCAAGTCAACTCTGGCGACACTAGCGGTAAACTTTGTATTCATTGACCGTTACTTGGCAGGAAATTACGAACAAGGACGTCATTTGATACAATAGAGGCTAATTTAAGAATTGTCTAACCATGCTTTGATCATCTGGTGCGCAATGGCTCTTGCAGGTGGGGCAAAAATATTTTCACCTGAACCTACAATGCTTGAAGGATTTTTTGTAATAGTTTCAATGGCTTTCTCTATTTCGCTTCGCGAAAACCAACGTCCGTCTTCCAGCTCGCTTTTATCGAGCGAAAATGCCTTTCATAACATTTCATAATTAGTTCTTTACTAGATTACAACACGTTTGAATGAACGTACTTGGTTTTCATCTTCGACAACTGCTTCACAGCCGAACATAATACTCGACTTGGGGAAAGGCCAGTGCTGACTGCTTTTATAGCGAATGTCTTTGACGAGCAATCCTATTTCTTCGGCAACTTCCCGTTTTATAGTTTCCTCTAATGTCTCCCCTATACCAAGTGACGTTTGGAAAATGCAAGGAAGAGTTTCTAATGCATACCCATATCCATGAATCCAGCAATACACGTAAACATGCCAAGAGGGTGACGAGGTTGTCGAACCAAGAAAAGTTTGGTTCGAGTTTCATTGGTAACTAGTACAATTCCCACAGGGCTCATATTTGGATAAGAGACTGATTTACACGAAGAACACGACTTTTGACTTCCGGCAGAGTTTCTACTTAGACTTGCTCCACAGCTGGAGCAAAATTTGGTAGAGTGATTCCAGCTGAGCAAAGCATTAGCCTACTAAAAGAAAATTTCCTACCTTCATATAGTAATCTGAAAAACGGAGATTACAAAACCTGTGCTAAAAGCCTGGCATCAGCGGGGGTTGCCTGAAGCATTGCATAGCGAAAGTCAGTCAAACGACCCTGGCAGCGTTCCTCGCAGATTTCAGGAGAACCCATCTGTGCTGCGGAAAAATGAACAGCAAAACGAGCAACGTTCGTACTATCTAATCCCAAAAACACGGAATCTTTTCGAACATTGGCAGTTGGAAAAGCCTCGGTCAAGTCTAAATGAGAGAGCACAGAGTTAGTTTAAGTGAATAAGTCGCTTTAAGTAAACGTTACTTATCATTTCTTGCCAAAGCGGTGTTTTGCTCTTGTCTTGACTAACAAGTACTTTACTTTTATGGAATAATAATACCTTTCCTGTGTCCAAATAAGGTAACAAATCAGCTTTTCCCTCTTTGAAAGCTTGGGTAAGCCTTACGTTTTTTACGTAACATTCTCGCTTCGTAAACGTAGAAAACCTTCTTGACAAACTAAACATTTTTACGGAAATATTGCAGGAGAGAAATCTAACCGCTACTGAATACCGGCAGCACGAGCACATGACTTCACTTTCACAGACCAGCCGATCCTCTACTTACGTGGTTAACTCTTTGCTAAGGCCTCCGCGCAAGTTTTGAATATTGCACAGGCTAGCGTTTCATAGATGCATTTCATAAATACAGTGGAAACCGGGTATAACGAAATCAAAGGGACCGATAATTTTTTTCGTTATAACCGAAGCATGCAAAAGAAACCCTTAAGGCCCCGGTATACACAAACCCCTTATGGGCGAATAACATGGGAAGATTTCAGACACCATATTTTGAAAACGGTCAAAATGTCAAAGATATTGTTTCGATAGTAAAGTTGCTATTAGTGATGACTAGTACACAACATCGAGTTTTTGTGAAAAGAAGAGTATGATAAATTTGTAAACTTTGACTGAATGTGTGCTACTTTCTTATTATACAGAAAAATGGAAATCGGGCAATGTAGTACACTAGCTCTGATTTTTTAAAGTTTTACGATAAAGAGAAAAAATAGATCTGTTTGGTAGTTTTTGTGATATTGTGTATGAAATTTCAAGGTTTTGTTTGATTTCCTTATGCTTTACCGCTATCCAGAGTTTCTGTTTGACTTCGTTTTGCTTCTGTTATGTCACTTGAGCAGACCTACCTTCTAAGAATAAAAGCGTGTCCCTATCTTTTATTTTGTAAAAATTTCGGAAGTTGTGTATACCGGGGCCTTAAAGTTGCGATAACCTAGACAGTATTGAAGTTTACGTCGGTACACTGGCAGTTTATTCAGTTAAATAATAAAGTTTGGATTTCCGTTTATTAGTATTAACATTTAACATACATTTTCATAAAATGATTGATAGCTTTTCTTTTAAAAAAATCTGGAATTTTCTTGTGTACTATCCTTTTTATTGCAATGCTATCGACATATTCTTCCATGTCGTCAAGCTTCTTTCTGTGCCTCTTCTCCGCTCTGACTTTTCCGCCATTGCACCTGTAAGAAAGAGAACTTACTACTGATGGGGCAAGGAAGACAAAAACTTGAATACTATTTAAGGCAGGGGCTTAGCTAACCCTCTACAAGCATTTCCATTGGCTGTACGCCTTAGAGGGAGACGCTTGGTCAAAGGGAAGAGTTCGGAAGAAGTAGAACGGAGTTGATGTCGAGTTTTGTTTGAAATACGGAAAGGGTAATCTGAGACTTTGGACAGAAAAAAGTTACTTTGTGGGTCATCGAAGACGGAAGATCTTTTCGTTATAACCGATATTTTGTTTCATTATAAGCGAAGGAAAACGTATGTAAAGAGATAGGATTTTGTCGGGGCCGACATGTTATTTCGTCTTAACCATTTTCGTTACAACCGGTTTCCGCTGTATATTGCATGCAAATAAAGTTAGATTGAGGACGTACTGTACTCGGCAAAAATTTCGGGCCCAGCCAAAGCGCCTACACTAACGCCACGGCATTTGCGCGAGCTCGCGAGTCTACCGAACGCTTGTGATGAGCAGCAGGCCTTCCTTACAGTGTTGGGACCTTAGAATTAGGAAGGTTTTTTTTTGGTACTGTACAGTGCAAGCAACTAGTTACGTAAGCCAATGAATACATATTTTGCAGTAGAAGACACTAGATATATTAATCTTCATATTTTTATATATCCTTCACCAATGAGCAAATCAGTAAGAGGAATAACGAATATTTTTTGGTAGTTCTGACTCGGCCTACCTCGACTAATTCTAGGAATGGAAACGTACATAAAGGCAAAATAGAAACGGTCAACAAAGGCAGCACTATCTCAGACGTACAGTAAAAGTTTCAACGCCCTTTAATACTAAGATGTGGTTTTGGATAAAGGAATTGTGATGCATTTGGCATGAGTCGAGGAAAATAAAAATTCATAAAGTACACTACGGAAGAGGTAAAACGTATGCCGGTACAAACCAATAAAAAACCATTACAGATGGCTGATTATGAGTGGAACTGTATCTTGTCAGACAGCCAGTTTGGAACGCAAGTTTTCGGCAAGCTTGTCCATAAACTCGAAAGTGTTCAAATAATCGGACCGAGGCACACTAGTTGAGACGTTAGTCATACAAACGAATAAACAATAATAATGGGCGTTACTTCATGGTGCCTTTGACGCAGATAGCCAAATCCTTCGTCATAAAACCAGCTTCAATAGTTTCTACGCAAACTTGTTCTAGGGCATCACAGAAATGTTTCAACTTTTCATTGTTGTCCAACTTGGCGCGATGAGCAAGACCTCTGGTCCAAGCGAAGATGGATGCAATTGGGTTTGTTGAAGTTTCCTTGCCTTTATATGGGGGGTCCAATTAGCTATTATGGAATCTTTTTAACTTGCATTGATGTATACCTTGCTGGTGCATACGATAATGCCTCGTGACGGTACCATGAGCAGCTTCGGCTTCTACTGTTTTGCCATCAGGGCAAACCAAAACGGAAGTCATCATCCCAAGTGACCCATATCCTTGTGCCACAGAGTCGGACTGGACGTCACCATCGTAATTCTTGCAAGCCCATACAAACCCACCTTCTGATTTCATAGCGTACGCAACCATATCGTCAATAAGACGATGCTCATACCATATACCAGCTTCCTCAAACTTGGCTTTGTACTCCCTACAACACTTGCAGATAAATATACTCCTGGCCAATTGTGACATTTACTTGTCGTAGATTTCTTGGAAAATGTCCTTAAACCGACCATCGTATTTTTTCAGAATAGTATTTTTGGTAGACAGGTACATGGGGTAGCCTCGTTGCAAGGCGTATTGCATTGATGAGTGGGCGAAATCTCTAAACGAATTAAATTTAAAACTATAAGAGGTGGATTGCTTCTCAGAACTTACCGAATGGAATCGTCCGTATTGTACATAGCTAACGCCACCCCCGAACCTTTGTATTCATTAACCGTTTGCACGATCGTTTGGGAACCATCAGCAGAAACCCACTTAATCTCCATTTTGCCCGCTCCAGGAACAATAAAATCTGTCGCTCGGTACTAAAAGATGAGATCGTAGCGAAAATGTTCTTAGCATTATTCCACGAGGCATACCTGATCAGCATGAGCATGACGGCCGATGATAATGGGTTTCGTCCATCCAGTAACAAGACGCGGAATATTTTGGCAAATAATTGGTTCCCTGAAAACGGTGCCACCCAAAACATTGCGGATCGTTCCATTAGGAGACTTCCACATGGTCTTCAAGTTAAATTCTAGTAATATGGTATAATAAGGTTAACGCTTTAGCTATTGATTCGCCCAAAGTTTCTGGGACAGGAAACTGGGGTATCTTGTCACCCTGGACATATTAACGCCCCCCTTATATAATTTTGACTTTAACGTTACCATATATGAAAGACAGCTGAAAGAGTTATTGGAAATTCCACACTTTAAATATGAGCGGCGAATTAGTCCTTCAGAGACAAGTGTTTCAGTGACACTTTGTCATCCCAGATACTTTTGCTGCTAATGTCTACCTTCTACTCGTTTTTCATCGGGCGTAATAGTGGCGCATTTAATCCCCACGTTATACTTCTTGATGGCATCAGCGCAGTCAAGAGTTACTTGATCATCTGTAGCGTCTCGGTTTTCCATACCCAAGTCAAATACATGTAGTTCAACATCCAAAAAGGGTAAGATAAGTTTTTCTTTGATAACGTCCCAGATAATTCTGGTCATCTCGTCGCCGAGAATATCCACCACAGGTCCAGCTGTCAACGAAACATTTGTACAGTAATTTATTGGGTTTATGCTTATACTTGGTTGGCAATTGTCTTTATTGCTGTTTGGCAATATTATTATTGCTGCTTACCTGCAATCTTGGACATCTTTAGTACACTTCTAGTCACGTAGTCTTAAGTCACAACAATAGCGGTACTTTGCCAACCTGGCAGTGGCACTCTAGTCGGTTAACAGGGAGGAGCTAGGTAAGAAGTAGGTCTTAGACCCGACCAGTGATAGGCTAAGCCTATTTAGAATGTTACTTTGTTCACAAACAGCTCCCAAAGTCCAAGGTTCTGCAGATAACTTAAGATGTGCTACTTCTTTTGGAAACATAGTCCATCTCATCTGAAAGTGCCTAATGTATTTTCAACGCAGATTCGTGTGAGATACAATGCCATATTTCGTATGCTACGCAGATTTTTTTCGACCGCATACGACGGGATGGAGAAAAAAAGGACAGGCCGAAACAGCTGAACGTGAACTAAATTATCATAAATAAAACGTGGTTGGGACTTATCCCATTTCTCTTGAAAGCTGTTTCAGAAGTTATCAGTTCACACTAGTCTGCTATTTTATTCAGCAGAATTGGGCAAAACATAGCGAACGTAGGGCACTTCCACATCTTCTCCTTCTAAATCATTGCAGCACAGCTCGAATACCAAAGCTCTCACATGGGTTTCGATTTTCTTCTTCGATACTTTCCTTACAACCTCGGACAACCTACATATGAGAACGCAAATGTATGTTTATGTTATCCCGAAGCACAAAAATCAATTTTAAGAAGCTTACATGATGTCGAGTCGTTCACTGCGTTTCGCCGGAGGCATGAAGAAGGAATACAGCATACAAACGCCTTGGGATAGCATAGTGATCTCTAGCCTGTGTTTCTCTTTGAAGTAATCCAAAAATTGCCGCAGGGTCATTTCTCCATCAATTTCGAAACGGTCCCACAAAGTCCATTCAGTATCATAATACTAAAGACGGGAAACGAGAATTAAACTATACGCAGGACCTTAGACATTAGTCACGAGCATACTTTAAGTTTGGGGGCTGCTATTGGTTCCGAAAAGGCAAAGAAAGGCAGCGCAAGGTTGACGAAACCGTTTTTGTACTTTTCCAGCTCTTTGTGTCCCTGTGCCAGCTTGTAAAGCTCCAAGCATACCAACCCGGAAACTACGGACGTAGTTGTGGCAATGGCCGGAATAATCTTGCCAGCAATTAGCTTGCTCTTATGGCGATCAGCAGGCGCAATGTCGTAGTTCTCCGCCCGGGAGTTGGACGCTGCTACAATGAAATCCATATGGAAATTGGTATCGTCATCTTTCTCAAAATCAAGCGGCGTCAGTTTGAGTTCTCCCAAGTTAGTGACACTTGGCAATTGCTCTTGAAGTTGCTGAATACGCTCAGAATCCGGCATAGAATTGTGGGAAGCAGCAGCCTCGGCATCTGATACCGCAATTCTAACTCCAGAGCGAGGAACGAATTCAGGGACGGTAACACCCTCAATCATACGCACAATCACGTCCCGATCTCGACACTGGGCGATACCATAAACTTCGGCTTTCAGATTGGCTGCTGCGTACACGTAATCCACATGAAGCAACTAGAGCAGAAAACGATCGCGTTAGGCAGAGCAATTTCCAACGCTGCATTCCCCACTTACGTTATTGATGTCGAAGTTCAAAGGATGAGGACAACGTTTGGGTCCCGACCAGAATGGTTGACCGGAAGATGTAACTTGGTCCGCAGGGAAATTGAACAGCAATTGTTTAATTTGGTTATGGTACTGTTCTTGCCAATGAAGACGTGCCCAGGCGACGCAATCACTGAAAGATTTGGGTCTTTCTTCTATTAAAGCCTTGTAAACGGACTCCAAGACTTCCAACTAACAACCACGAAATTAATCCAACTAAATACTTCTCCTGGAAAAAAGGAAACCAATAATCCGACTTACCGGTTGTGTGCCCGGGAGTTTCATGGTTCTTTCAATGAATTTATCATCTTCCAAATACTGGGCTGCATTTTCAGCGGCTTGGCGGAACAAACCTTCGAAAGCATCTCGGGCCCACTGCAGAGTGTGTTCAATAGCGTTCGGGAAATTTTTCAGTGTGCAGATAGGGATGGATTTCTCAGGCGGATCTTGCGAGGAGGAGTAGGATTCGGTTAAATGCGGGATCACGACTTGCACGTTGCCTTTCGTGCCCAGAGTGCCCGATTCCAACAAAGGCTTGCGGTAGTAAACACAACGACGGTCCATATAGATTCCTACCCAACGATAGAAGAGCATACGAATACATTCAGAACCATTTCACCGGACTTACGCGCATCGACGTTGTCCAAAGCGTTTGCAACTCCATCAATTTTGTCGAAGAATGCGTCATTGAAAAACTTCTCCGTCTCTGCTCCAACACGGTTTTCATACGCGACCACATTCATAAGGGGATTCATGACTTTCACCGCCTCGGCAGCTGTTTTCGATTTGGGTTTCTGCACGTCCCAGGGCCTGAACAGGAACTGGCGATTTAAGTTCGACTTTTCAATCAAATCCATGTCGGTGACATAGACGACACCATTTTCTCCTAGAAACCAAGGAAGTTTAGACTGGACGGGAACAATAAGCTAAGAATCTTACCGGCTCCAACACCCATCGTGGCAAAATTTTTCAGGTGCTCGCAGCCAATGGCACCAGCTCCGACAATGAAATACCGCAAATCTCCCAACACCTTCTGGAACTCCTTGCCGAAAACTGCAATTTGTCCATCATAGCGACTTCCAGTCTGTGCAAACGAAAATCAAGCCTAAGATAAACCCTGATGTAAAAGCAAGCGACAATGTTACCAGAGCGCAGTTTTCTTCGTTGAGCTTGTCTCGCTGATCCTTGGGCGGCAAACATTCTTCTGCGTCAAAGTAGAGCCATTGGACGATGGGATGGAACTTTTCGGAGCACGCCTTCATCACTTCTTGGGCGACAATGCCACCAATGGTGGCATTCATCGGGGCAAGGTCCCCTTTAGCGACGCACGCGAAGGTTTTCAGCAGTTCCTCATCAAGCTCGTCCACGTGGGCGGCGCTTGAGATTTCCTCATTGAGTTCTTTCGCCAATTGCACAAACGACTCGGCGTCCTTCGGGCTCCAAGGCGAAGGCAAGCCACCTTGCTTGGCAACAAAGCTATGGAGCGTACGGAAGGCCAAATGAAGTTGGGCAGGGCGGTCAAATTTGGCAAAATCCGTTAAGACGAACTCAGGCTCTTCCACAGCTTGTTCCAGGCGTTTAAAGTGCAATTTCTTGGGCATTTTCACTTGAGTCACCACTCCTCCACGGACGTAAGGGGAGAAGGAGGTAGTATCCCCAATACTGAAGGTGTAGGGCCCCAGAACTTTTACTGGACGAGGTTCGCCGTCATTCAATTCGACCATTCCTTGAACTTCGGAGAATTTCACGCAGTCACCGTCTTCCAGCCCATGGCGGGCTTCGTCCAGACATGCTACAACACCCTATGATACAAAAAATACGTTAAAATACAACTACTTTTTTAAGTCAGCAAGTTGGACTATTCAAGTGGAACAAGAAAAAAAAAGATTAAAAAAACGTGACTGAAATAGAAAGTCCGACATACTTCTTTGTCCTGACTGATGGATGCAATCATGGCGGTAACGGGGTTCTCACCGGTAATGTCAATGACAGTGAAGTTGTCACCAAAGTCGCAAAAGACTTGGGCGAACAAGCCCCTGGTCGAGGCCACAATCAGGGCAATGTCTCGGCTGTGAGCATAGGCAGCTATCCGCTTTTGCTCCTCTAATGTCGAATCCGTGAGAACGATTACCTGTACGGAAAATAATCGTATTTAGACGGCTCGAATCTACTTCTATGGCGACGAAGCGAAAAAAGTTACCCTGAATTGCTTAATAAAATCCTCAGTCAACTCGCCAGTGTACGCTTGCACAGGCACGTAGTTGTTGAGTTCGGCCAAATGTACAACCGAAACTTCCGCGCGATTTTTGCCAATATCGGATTCTTTGAGATAATACTGTGACGCCAAATCTAAAGCTTCGCAGGGACTGGGATCGTGCAAAGTCACCGATTTCACACCACCCAGAATGACGTTCTTAGCGATCTCCACACCAAGTCCCCGTACGCCAGAAATGAGAACGTTGGAAGTCGCCATACGTTGCATGGCTTCATGACCCAACACATACAATTGCCGAGAATACAAGTTCTCGTCAATAACTGGGTGCCCATTGCCGTTTTCCGTTACGCCCATGTTCTAGAATGGAACAAAGGAATTCATTAATGCGACGAAAATTAAGCGCTTCTAGGTGAGGAAACAGAAAGGCTGAGATAATTGTCCAAGAAAGTGCTGCAATGTTTCAGTGGTTTCTTGCGTGTTGCAGAGGAGGTGCACAGAGCCAAATTACCGCCAGGGTATCAGTCCCTTGGTCTGATTCAGGGAGTCCCGACGAAGCGACAGTGTCTTGAGGAAAGCTACAGCCTAAACCCATCGTAGAGCACACAGCTAATGCGTCTCTCGCTTTAAAAGCACTGGACTACGTACAGACACAAGACAGATCTTATCACGTACCCAAGTGTGTTAGAATCACAGGTTTTACAACGTTCCACTAGGCAGGATGAATGGAAAATGGTTTCTTTTTAAGAAGAGGGGACAAGCTTACTTGTTTGTTATCTACCAAGCGGAAAGGAGTTTTGCCGTTTGCTTGAGAATCGACGGTGTCTTCAGCAATTTTCCTTTTCTTACAGGCGCTAGCAGAATCCGGTGATGAGGCAGAAGAGGCTGCCAGGGTGGGACTGGACATCTAAAAGGTAATACAAAAAGGGGGATCAAGAAAAATGGGGAAAAGGAGAAGCTTGCTGTGGCAGGGGAAGGAAAGCGTGCAGCTTGAGGTGTGCAAAAAGTGCCACTCAAACGCAAAGTATCACGACAAAGGCCCAAGCCAGTCTTCCCTAGCTGACTTGAGATTTGGTTGAACAAGGACACCCTACAAGCAACAAAACAAATAAAAAAATACAAGCTGTAGTACTTAGAACAGATAGCACTTACCCGTCCTTACTGTTCACAATTTCGGTAAACCTGGGGTTTTAGTTCTTTGACGTGTTACGAAATTGTTCGTTGATTCAGAAACTTGTCCCGAGTCGCCCAGATGACCAAGTGCGTGTGGTAGGTGCGCAAGCCGGTATTCGAAAGTGAGCGAACAGTTTTGAAGAGCACGGTTCTCCGGCCCGACTTCGCTTTAAGAAGGCGTGACTCACGTCACACGGCTTGTCTCTCATTGGGTGGTTGTCATCTTTATCGCTCTACCCATTAGTAGCTTATCTTGAACAACCGGCATCATAAGGCATTCAGTCGTTGTGAATCAGCGATTTTAAATAGGTTTTCAAATATTTAGGCAAAGTAAATAAATAAAGTTCCCTAATCGTTTGAAGCAAAAGGGGCAGCAACTTGATCGCTTCCATCCTTACTGTTGTTAATTTTCATTGCATATATCGTTATTGCACAGAAGTAAACTTCTAAAAACCATTTAATGCGGAACTACATTCCGAATTCTGTCCACCCCACAAGCAACGGGGACTAGACGTTTCGTCTCAACGTAATTTCGTCCCAGCCCAATTTACACCGAGTGCAAAGTAAGGGCAATGTATTGTACTTGTTTGTTTTTTCACTAATAAATTTCAGATAGTAAATCACACGTATTGGCAGTGTTAAATTTGTGTTATATTTGTGTTAATATCAGTTAATAGACGGAATACATAGCTAAAGCGTATATTCGGGGCGCATAAGGGGGAAAAAGATACAATTCACAATATAACACAATCAAATCAATATAACAAAAATATAGTCGTGTACCTGTAATTTAGTATCTGAAATTTAGTATAAAAACACAACAAATATCAATATATTGCCCTAACCTTATGATGGGACGACTTTACGGTGGGACGAAACTTCTCTCACCCCAAGCAACGCCTCCTCAATGCTTGTCAGGTTCCTATGCTCTAAGAATGGGAGTCAGTCTATTCCTGAATACATTCTTTAAAACGCATGGGGATGACCACGTGAGATTGTGGACTTTCAAAATATTCATCGAACATGAAACGTAGGTCAAAAAACGTCAGTCAGACACAAGACTCCCCCAAGTAAATACTAATAATTTAATACATCGGATGAAATAGTATTTCGTGTATTTACAGGTCTTCGGTAATTCAGGATGTACAACAAAACAGTACAAAATCTGTGTTTGGAAGCTGGATTTCTTTGGTTTCTACCTTTACCGGCGTACGTCTCGGCGATTCTTTAGCGTCTTCTCATACAGATGAAATATCTAAGGACGATGACTCCCAGAAGCGCCACTGTCATGAAAATGGCAGTGATGATTCCAAGACTAACGTTGAAGGAGATGTTGAACAAGGTTTGCCATCACCTCAGAAACATCGTGGCAAAAGGCATAACAAGCACACAGCTACGGCTTGGAATGTAACGGAGTTACCTTCGCCTATAAACACAGCAACGTTGCCCCCAACGTCACCGAAGAAAAGCAAGACAATTTCTCAACCCGAAACGGCAACTGACAGCACTGTCACCAAGTCCAACGCAACGTCAACTCCGAACGCACCGAAGATTAATGGAGTTAAGAAAGAAGCTATCGCATCTGCAACTCCCAAGTCCGAACCGTTGACCAAATCAAATACAGCGACTCCCAACAAGAAACCTCCCACTTCCAAAAAGGTCACATCGGTGAAGGCTGCTTTATCTGCAGAAAAACGGCCGGAAGTTTCCCCGGTGTCCGCACAAGTAGTCTTTGAGGCCCTTCAGTTAGGGAGGCCAGTGTCAGCTCGCGCCGTCTATGCTGTAATAAAACCTCAAACACCCACTCCAGACAAAACCCCCAAACGCAGGAAATCGCAATCCAGTATAAAAGACAAGGAAAGGAACCTAAAAAGGATTTCAACGACCTCTGGATCGCCAGTATTGAAACAAGTATCCTCGCTCTTGCCGCACGCTAAAACACTTGTCTCTGGCGAAACCCTTTCTCCACGAATGGGTTCTGCTCCAGGTACTCCCCAAGAGGGCAGCATTTCTTATCCCAAGAGAAAACGCATCAGCTTGCAGAACGGAGGGGTTGTCTCGTCGACGCCTACCACGCGTTCTACGCCCACCAGTCATACTTTAACAGACAAATTCAGCTCTTCGAAAGAAGCTGTTCCGGCAAAGGGTACCAGCTTCACACCAACAACGCCGCAGTCTGTCCAAAAGGCTTTTGCTACGACGCCTTTCTCTGCCAGTACACCCCAGCCACAGAAACCGGTATCGGCAAGGGCGGCATATGCTCTTATAAAAAGTCAAACCCCACCTTCGGCGTCAAAATCGGCAAAGCGCAAGAAAGGAGTCACTGCAGACGAGTGGGAGGAAAAGAAAAGTAGTCATGTAAGCCAAAGCGTGCTTCAGTTAGAAGCTTCTACCCAGCGGATTAGTTCTTCAAAGAAAAAGCGGCGGACGAAAAGCGAGAGCAATACAAGTCAGGTGGATTCAGAAGCCCCTGCGGCACAATGGGACCTCGTCTCCGGCGATAGGATCTTTAAGCGAGATGAATCTATGCTGTCTCAGCCGGAACATATAAATGAGCCAACGGGCAATGGGCTGGTGGCTAGCGGAGATATTGAAATATCGAATCTAAAGCCCAAAGCACGCCAGTCCATTATTTTCCAGCCGACTACCAACTTTATTGATTCTCCTCAACTGCGCTTTAATCCCGCACGGGTCCGTGAGCGGCAAGTTGAAAGTAGACCATTAAACGCCCCTGAAATCGAAGAGGAAGGAAGAAAACTGGTTTCCGCTTTGGATTACTTAACGCTTACCGAGCATTCGGCCTTACTATTTTTGCCTCCCAATTCGTATTTACCCTTTAAAGGTCGTTTCGCTTTGACGGTCATCGCAGGCAGCGTAACCGTATTGGGCTGCAAAATGGAAGCTAATCTCAGCCAAAGCTTTCCGCTTTACTCTTCACGGGGCTACAGTCTAATTCCTTTGCAAACGCAAGAGTCGGGCGGCCGGTCTCACGTAGACGCCTTCTTTGAGGAGCGATGTGAATTTCAGCAGCACCAGGCCTATTGTCGCGAGAAGGTGTGCAAGGAAGGTCAAATCCTCCTTCTGCTTGAACGTTTTGATAACCCGCTCACGGAATACTTGAAAGCGTACCACGAAACCAATTTGCTGCAAAGGGACCTGGTGCAAGCACCGGACCTGTCGCCAGAATCTATCGAGCGGTATAAACGGATTTGCAAAACTTTGGATACGAGCTTTTTAGTACCTGGTATCACATGGAAAATCTCGTCTTCACGCGTGATCCAAACCCCTCCCGAATGGGAAAAGCTGGTCGCTCCCGGCAACGCAGCTGAAGACGCCGTTATTACTTTGTGCGGGGGGAAAGGGGTGGGAAAATCCACATTGCTGCGTTTTTTGGTCAATAGACTTCTAGCACAATATCCCTCCGTGCTAGTCCTTGATTTAGATCCCGGTCAAGCGGAATTCGTGCCGCCCGGTTGTGTGTCTGCCGTAATCGTTAGGGAACCTTTATTAGGACCCAACTTCACCCATTTGCGCACCCCAGAGCTGTGAGTACCATTTTTTTTCTTTGGTCGACTTTTCTAATTACGTATCCTTTTTTCATTTTTTTTTTGCCCATTGAGAATATAGGAGCTTTTTTGTTGGGGATATCAATATGGCCAATTGTCCAGATCGGTATGCAAATGCAGTGAGACGATTGGTTGACGACTGTCAATCCAGAGATTACAAGATGCCGTGCGTGGTCAATACCATGGGCTTCAGTACAGGTAATTGCACGAGTCGTGGTGCGAACATGAATTTCGGGGGAAGTACTGTACATGCGGGGTTATCGGGTACGCACTCAACCCTAGAAGCTGCACCCGGAAAGGATCTAGAATGTTTTTTATACATGTGATACCGCACTGCTTTTGCCCAGCAACAGCATCTACCGCAACCCATAGTCCATTTCTTCAGGCACATCTTGCCCTTCTGTTTAATTGAGATTGGTTGTGTTGCGTCTTACCCGAATTTGCGTCAAAGGCAATAAGGATTGAACTTCAGGTGGAGTTGTGATCCACCACTTTTAAGAAAAAATCTTAGCAAACGAGGTACAGAAGCAATTACATACCAAGCGGAATCTACGCTAGTGACATTTTTACAAAGAATACCCGGGAATCTTAGGCAAAAAAAGGACCTCGCTGTGTTAAGACACGGACACAATGCGCTGTGATATTCTTCAGTGAATTCAAAAGCTTTTTTAAAGTCATTGTCCTTTTTATTTAGCTTTTGTACATGTAAGAAATTTTTTACATACGCGTTATTTTCTATTTATTTGTGTCTGTAACACGAGCTTTTTATACGTAAAGAACGTCGCAGCATTGGGAGCCCACTTTTCTTTTGGGAAAGGAAGGCGAGTGGCTTTTGCGTGGTGTGATTCAACGGTCTTCCCAAAGGAGAATAAGACACCAGTAGAATAATTTTGCAAATCTAACAGTTTGTGAACTATTGATAAAATGTTCGTTATCTTCTGCTAATTTCCAACCAAGCTCTTTCATATTTGTGCCGAAATTGCACGAAATGTCCACGCAGTACTTTATTCTTTCTGTGATATGCAGTTTGTATTACCAGGAAAAGGCAAAAATGGGGATCGGTAGAAGGAAATATCTAGCTTTTCTCTTATTCATCAATTTATTTGATATTAGCGAGGTTGTTACTTGCTGTCTTCTCTAGTCATGCCACTAATTCGACCATGTATTGTAGGCCTAGGTTTCGATCTGGCGTTAGACGTACTTCGTTTGGTACAACCTTCATTAGTCATTGAGTTACGCAGCCGCACGTCTGGCCGCAATTTTCCAATTGAGCTAAACGCTGAAAATGTTTGGCGGTGCCCTGAGGGCTGGTTAACACGCAACCATGCTCATGCTACACCTTTGCGATACAATTATACAAATTTGCTCTCAAGAGCGGAATCAAATAACCGCGTTGAAAGCAATGAATGGTAAGTTAGGATTCCAGGTGACTTGTGACCACTATATCTTCAGTGTTTTTTCTTTTCCCTGTATTACATTGACTTCCTTATACTGCGGAGTATTTATATGTTTTTTTCTCTCGAAAGGGGAATGTCGCCAGCCGAGCTACGTAGTATTGTGATCTTGGCTTATTGGAGTCGTCTGGTTCCTTGCCCCATTCCCGATAATTGGAGTCTCTGCTACGTTACACCTTACTGGTAAGGTTTCGTTCTATGGAAGGTCGTACACCTACGCTTTTCACTTTTGTGACAAATTAAATGTTTCATTATTTTTCCCGAGCTTGGTAGTTAGTCCAAGGTGTACGAGTACCCACAAATCACCTAATCATTTTCTGTCTCTTGTTTTGTCTCCCTCATAATCAGTGTGCCGTTACGTTCGCTGTACCTAGGCGTCTGCCATGAAATCATGGCTCCTGGTTTGGTTTTGGCTGCGATGCTAGGCAACCAAGTAGCTTTATGCAAGCTGGACGAGACTTGTTTGGCGCAGATCCCGTGCTTCGTATCGGAAAAGGATGATGCGACGCCGCGTGTGTTGACACAGTGGCCGTCTCATTCTCTCTATTTAGGATACGGTAAATAAATGGAGAAGCCTTTTGTTCTCTTGCGCTTTTCTTATAGGGATCTTCTTTTATGAGCTACTTTGTTACTCGTGCACTAACCAAATAAATGTTGTCTTACACGTTGAGCAGGTTTGGTCCGTGCTGTTGATATGGACAAGGGAGCGGTGTATATTTTGACTCCCGAGCCAATTGAACGGTTAGGACAAGTGAATGCCCTTGCTATGGGTAACGTGTTTTTACCCCAAGTTATCTACGCCAAAGCACCCAAAGGTGCAAGAATTCCTTTCATGGAGGTCGGTTTACCCGCTACAGGCCCGGCACTCTATCAGCCCGGACGTAAGAAGAATTTACCTCGGCAACAGGGTGGGGTTTCGGCTTAAAAGTTTACTGTTCGGGCTATCTTTTGATTCATGGAAGAATGCGCTGTAAGGTTGTTTTGTTGTGTATTGCGGTAATTATAAACGTTGCTAGACAATACAAGGGTGAACTTGTGATGTTTAGAGATGGAAGGAATACAACGCCGGAGCGAAACTTTCTGGGTGAACCGTAAAAAATGTAGTACGAAGACTTAAAAGGTAACAATAAGACGAGTTTGTAGTCTTAAAGGAAAGAAACAAAGAAGCTAAGGGCGCGAATCTGTTATCGTGCGTGTGCTTTATGTAAAAGACAAATAAATGGGTTATAACATTTGTTTAGTGGAAGTGGAACGTTGTTCCGTTTTAACAGTGGCATGAGCCTTCTTTCGAGCTCGATGGTTCTGTAGCGTTTAGACGAAACGAGTGGGTTAAACTAGATTCCATAGGCGAATGTCTTGTAGAAAACGACCGCGTCAGCATTGTGTCAACAAGAAACCTGTAAAAAAATATTTTTGTTATTTTTAACTTATCGGGATTTACGAGTGGTGAAATTTCTGTGATGATGTTAATAGCCTAAACCCGGCTTCAGTACTCTCTGCGTCGAGTTCTTTATAGTGGGTATCATTAAAGCTGCGAGTCGTTTGCCGAGCTTTACTTTTCGGGAAGATTTCCTCGTCTATCTTCCTTTTGCCTTATGTCCACGGATTAAATGTGTGCAGAGTACTCAAGGGCGGAAGAGCCGCCGTCGGTGATTGCTGACGGTGACTTTTCTGCCCAGCATGGTTTCTGTATTTCTCCGTAAATTTTTTCCCTTTGTTTTATGAAGAGCTGTTCGTGAGAGGGCAAAAAGTATGAAAGGACGCCTTAACTTGATTGAAAATGCTTTCGCCATTTTTTTTCCTCTCTCGTTTCAGTCTTGAAGGTGAACTTCCTAATTAGGGAAGGAAGCAAGCCTATTTTTCTCTTCATTTTTTACCTCATGGAATCGGAAATCATGAGGTCTTCTTTGGCGGATATTTCCGTCCAACCGATGAACCCATGGTCGCGACACATGGCTTCAATCTCGAGTTGTTCCACCTGTCTGTCTTTGAGGTCGCACTATGGAAGTGAAAAAGGAAGGAAGTACGGGGGAAAATGGGCTTGTTGGTGGGTATAATTGGATTTATGTAAAGTAGTACCTTGTTAGCGAGAAGAATGCAAGGTAATGGATTCCCATCCCCAAAATCACATTTGGCATCTACGTCTTTTTTCCAGCGAATAGCATTCGTAAATGATTGACGACTAGTTAAATCAAAAAGTACTACGCACCCGTGCGACTCTTTGTAATAGACACGCGTCATCCAGGTGAACCTTTCTTGACCTTTGCACAGTGAGAACGATAGCGAAGAAAGGGCATTAGGTGCTTCGGCTATTAAGATGCTCCTATTTGGGATTACCGGCAATGTCCCACAGCTGCAATTTGACCGTCTGTGTGGGGGTCCAGGGCAGGATTTTGAGCGCAAAATCCACGCCTACGGTAGGTTTGTATTCTTTGCAGTATTTGCCCTGTATGTAGCGTTGGACAAAGGACGTTTTCCCTACGGCGGCGTCGCCAATGATGATAACTTTGAAAAGGAATTCCTGAGGCCGAAAGTAATCTGAAAATTAGGTAGGAACTTGTGTGTACTTCTCGTGTTTAACGAATCGATTTAGCTGTTGAGGGAAGCGTTAGAGATACATGAAAGCAAATCGACAGAGATCGGTTGAAAAATAAAGGGAAAGTACCAATTCGAGACGAAGTTAGGATTCCGGGGTTACGCGGCCCCCGCTCTGGACTATTTTCACGGTCTGGAGGGGGTAACAGTGGATCCATAGCACAGACAACCAAACAACGAACTGATCCTGTATGTTAGGATGCATTGAAGCGACAGCTTATGACACGAAGCCCTAAACATGTCCCTGCTGCCAAACGAGGGAATTCTTTCTGAGTCGGGATTAAGTTTTAAGACGACACATTATACTACGAGGTCTGCACGACTGCAACTGCCGACAAAATGTTCAACAATAGCCTGTAATAGACCATATGGTGGACATTAGCTGGTAATAAGCACCAGCTAAGGAACATAATATCCAAGTATTATTACACGCCTTCTCGGTTTAACAGGTTATTTTCATCCATGATGGCTGTATAGGGGTTGTGCTGCATAAATGAAAACACAACGTAATCCTTGTCAATTCAGTAAGCTCTTGTCTGCAAGAGGTTTTGACGTCAGACGCTGCTCACATCGCCATGAATTTGTTTCTATTTCCGTTTTAATGTTAAGTCTTTTCTGACACTTCAAAGCGGAAATGTATTAACATAGCCTTTTTGAACACCGCGAGTTGCGAACTGAAGCATCCTGTAGCGCTCAACGGTCAGCTTGAACTGGATGGTTCTGTACTTTCAGAATTGGAGCTGTGTGTAAGCAACGGTTTCCGCCGAGAAAGCTCGGCAGAACGGATATTGATGTTGTCATCAGCGAGAATATCCCTTGTTGTTGGGATAACGTCTATCCCTTAATGTATTGTTTGTGTTAGTGTTTTGACACTGGACGAGAAGCTTGTATCATGAAGCTGACAAGGCTACAGAATAAACACGTCCGTTTAGGTTGAGGGCTTCCCCAGCTTTTACGTTCGCGGCACGGATTTATGCCGGAAGCTTCGCATGCCACTCTATAAAGAAATCAATTGCTTATTATATGGCCAATTGAAGGGAATTGCTGACAACGAGCTTACAGTACTCACACCATTGTCCTAGGGAAGCTGAACTGGCCCATGGGGTTGAGAAATTTTACTTGACGTCAGTACGTTCCCCTGCTCTCAACTTTATTTTTGGAGAGAAAAATTTACGTACATGTGAAGCCTTGGCGACGTTGTAATTTTTTTTATCGTGGATGATTTTTATATCGTTGGCCTTCTAACGTGACATTTTTTTTCTCACAATTTTTTCCTTACAAGTGCAAAGTTGAGAGAAGGTGATTGATTGCACACTCATGCGCGAGCCTTCCATCGCCATTGTGCTTACACCAGTACTTTTTTAAAGTACTGTTAGCACTTTTAACATAACTGACGCAAGGAAATGGCCCTGTACTCATCACATGGCAGTGTTAATAATGAACGCTATAAAAGAAGCATGTGTGCCTACGTGAACTGTATCAAAGAGGATCTCATACGGACGCGGCTCACGCAAGTGCCGTGTATTCAGACTAGGCTTGTTTGCTGTCCATTTTTCACGAGTCCTGAGCGTTTAATTTGCCAGTGATACTGGAGAAAAAAATCAGTTTTATTCGTCAAAAACAGTTGTGTGCGCGGTTGGTGAATTTGAAGATGTTTGCATTGGTTGCACTGGTGTCGAAACGTCTGTTGTGATTTTGTCGTTGAAATTCCTTGCTCTTTTATATGTTTTGCCAATTCGTATTTCAGTACGTGAAAGATTGCAAGTGTAGTTTATTTCTAAGAGTTAGGGTTGTTGCTGAAAAGGGCTAATTTCACTTCGAGTGCTTTTTTCTTCTTAAAAAGGCTTAAAAAACAGGTGCAGTTTTTTAGAGTAGAGCTCCAGTTTTATCAGTCGTAGAAACTCCGTACGCTGTTAACTTCGTTGATTTTTTTCTACAACGATTTTTCTTTATGTTGCTTTTGTTTAAAACTCAATCTCAGACGCTCCAAGATCATCCTCTCATGACTTAAAAAACCGAATGCATCTATAGCTGCAAAAATACGATACATTTTGTATTGTTGTCTCGTAAGTTACCCAGTAGAAAATTGTTAGTCCTATCACATGAGCTATGTGTGATGTCAACTGTCCTTGCTCTCTTCAGTTGACAAAACTAGAGTTCTACTGCACCCTCAAAGTGATCAATAATTGTATGTTAAAACCGTACCTGTTTAAGGAGCCTAATAAATACTCTCTATCTACTTATTTAGATTTATTTTCCATTTTCTACTGACAGAAAAAAATACTATTGGTTGATCTACATAACCGCAAGGAAATTTTCAATCACGGATTGCATGTGGTCAGAATCAGTACTACTGACAGGTGCCTCATGCAACTGTGGAGGATTGTGCGGAGTGAAAGTGCTTGAAACTGACAAGCTTGTCTGAAGACGTTAAATTGAAAAGCAGAATTAGTAGTTTACATGAGCGACAGTATCCGTATTTACCGACTTGACGATATTAGTAAGAAAACGTACTCTGAACAATAACATGTCAGGTAAGTTACGCTATTAATTAGCTTAGTAAAAAGAGGCCTACGTAACCTCAATCTTCCTAAGCAAAGCAAAACAAACCCGGTCAATCCGGTGACATCGCTGAACAATACTGGCCACGGAGACTTATTGCACTCGTTTGCTTAAGTCACTGTATTATAGCCACGCTACACCTTGCCAATTGGCAAGGCAATCTTATTTAGATTCAAGAGCCAAAAGTCTAACACTCGAAAGCGGAATTTAATCCGCAGCAACCACTTCTGCTCAGTTCAATAAAAAGAAAACTCTTAAATAAGCTCGTGACGGGCTTTCCACCTCCTCGCCACGCAGATAAGAAAGGTGTCTAGAAAAGAAAAGTAAACGGGAAATTCTTCTTACCGAAATGAGGAAGATTGCTAGAAATTTATGTCCGATTGAATTCTCCTACTGTTGCACAGAAATGGCGACGTCATTTCGAGCATGTCGTCGACCCTACGAGCCACACTTGGTATATAGCAACCTAGACTAGCAACTAGCGGAAGGGTAAGCATTAACGTCTTCAAGTTTATTTTACTTCGGTTTACCTGCCGTGAAATCGGTAAAAGAAAGACAGGAAATACCCTTCTTCGCTGCAATTGTAAAGGGATACCACAGGACCCCAATAAACTGAAGAATCGTTATAATTAGATTTAAGTAGACTTAACAGCTAGTAAAAAATACAGTAGAACGAGGTTTATGGCCAATCAAATGATTTTCACTAATTTCTGATGGCAGACGCGTTCTGCGCTAGGAGATTCCAGTCCTGTACTACGCTGTAATCGCAAGTTTGGACAAGGCAAAGCTGGAGCGCTTAAGGGCTCCACGCCTCCACACGCGCCAGTATGCGGTTAACTTGCCTGGCGTGTAGTCCTTTGGCGTGCTCTTGAGTCTTCCTTCCGCGGGAGATCATCTCATAACAGTGGAATAGTGCTTCGGTCTGGGGTATATTAACAGGTAACAAGTTCATCATCCGCTCGATAAGAAAGGCCAGAAAAACAGTCAAACCTGCCTAGTGAAATCTTATACACACCTCTTGGGAATTTCAAGTTCTCCGTGTTTTCGTGTATTTTGTTAGAACGCCGGTGTTTACGGAAGAACGAGAACCAGGGGCCAGTTGTTGTTACATTTCTTTCTGAACGATGAGCTGAAGACCGTGTTCCAGTTCACAAACACTACCATTAAAATGAAAACAAACTTTAGAGGTTATGTTGGGGGAAAAAACGTTCCGCTTTCCAACCTTCCGAGTTTGTTGACGTGACAAGAAATGTTTCCCAATCGCAACGGCCAAATTTTAACTTGCACATAGGAGCACTCTTGGATGTCTGATCAGCGGTGAGTAGTGTTGTTCACATAGACGGCAAGTACCAGCACAATGAAGCTGCACGAATGCTTTTAGCGATTTTTTGAAAGGGAGAAAGCAACTCGCCTGTTCTTCATGTTCTGATAATGGGATAGGAGAGCCCTTGTCTCTGAACTTCTAATTCAGTGATCACACTTTAACTTAAAAATTAATAGTGATCGTTGCTGTTGGAAGGGAAACACGCTTAAATTCCTCTTTATATGAATTTTAGAACATGACAGATTACTCTCCACTTCCTACCGTACGCAGAAAATCGTGAGTAGCTTTGCTCTCCCAAATCACAGATAAAATACACCGGAGTAATTTTGCTAACGCAATCAGTAATTATTTATCAATGCCTATATGGCCTAATTCCTACTTTATGATTCATTTGCCTCTTTTGGAAATAAGATCATGAGAATGCAATAAGAGAGCAACGACTTCCCGAGAGTTAGATTAATCTTTATTACCAGTCATATATTACGATACTCCTTTGTACTAAGAAATCAAATATGAACAATTACATAAAAGTTAGCGTGCGCCAGATTTTTAGGTTAGGTGCCATGACAACTACAATCTTCACGTGGGCAGTATGGCTTATTTTTGTGTCCTGATTTCCTAGTCCACTTTGGAATTAACGTCAACCTAAAAGCAATGACAAGCAACACAACTTAATATTGATTAACGAATTGCGAGTCTCCCACTTTCCCTACCAGCTTTGCTTTCTGAAACTCTCGCGCTGTTAATTAAACAGACATTCATCCAGGATAGTCTCGTTTTGTTTTCTTATCGATGCCTTGGTCTTTGCATAGCGCCTCCTATTGACACAGTGGGGGATTTTAATAATGGAAAGGCGTACGTCTTTTCATCACGTCATTTTTACTTTTACATATTGAGAACTTAACGCATATGTTTGATGCTTGAAAAGCTTCTCGTTTGTTATTGTCTAGTACTCTCCTTTACTTGTGGATTGAAAATAGCTAAATCCGGAAAGTCTATAACCTATATTCTATTTAAGGCACCTGTGTTCCGATAGTCTGTGCTGCTTCAGCTGAAATAAATGCGCTTTTCGAGACGCCTGTCTGTTAGCATAGCTCTTTTCAAAAGACCACCCTGAGCGACAGTTCCTGTTCGTTCGTCAGTGCTTGCAAACACATTCCAGTTCATCCTCTTTCCCTGGTGTGACATTTTCTGACCATGTGACTGTATAAGAAACCAGATCGTGTAACTAGAATTTCAGCTTGGAGTTACTTAGGGGAAGAAAAAAATCCGGCGAAGTTCAGAGGTAGCAGCTCTCAGTCTTTTCTTGAGATAATGAACTCTAGGAAGTTTGGAAGAAATTATTCTGCAAGAATGTGGAGTTGGTGCGCACACGAACTATCTGTGTTCCCCCGGGATGCTTATTGAAGCGTAAATGGACAAAAGTGAGCGAGCAAGTTGGCTCAGTTCCACATTGGCGTGCGTGTGAAAGATTACTACGTTATGAAGAATAGGGAACACCCAGAGGAATTCACGCTGGGGACCATCTGTCGCGGAAGGTTCACGGAAGACGTTCTCATGCAGCAGAGACGACTTCGCCCCGGTACTGGTACAAAAAGGGGGCGGGGAAAGTTCCGGGTGGTGGCACGGTGAAAAGCTTTTCCCTAAGTGAAAAGGAACATACCTCTCTTTGTCTCTAGCTTTGCTGCAATTGCTGTGCTGTTACTTCAATTCATACTGGTCCCAATTCAATGAAGAGAAAACTATGAGATTTCCGGGACATATGAAGAGCGTATAACCCAATAGCTTGTACACGACACATGTGGAAACGAAGCAAAAGAGTTTTTGTCAGATAAAGGCATGTGCTTTTTGTGTGTTATACCTCTGCCAAGTTTATAAATATTTCATAAGATTTTTTCATATGTGCTTCCATTGCTTTTACTACATTGTAGGTATATTCGACTCGATCTTGAATGTCACAGCACTAGTTTTCAAGATAGCAGAGAAAAGACCTTTTAGCATATTTTTTTCAGATGTTCGTCCGTGCATCAGTATATTCATGGAATTTTTCATAAGAGCTTGGTTCGGAAGGTAAGATCCGCTTTGGTACAAAAAACTTATCATGGCATTTCTTCACCAAATGGTAACTAGTGTTCTTAGAGTACGCTTCGATTACAGATTCATAATTACGGGTTACCTGCCTTATTGGAGGACTACTGTCTTCTGTAGTTACAAGAAACCCAAGGTTACTTCGGAATTACTAAGCCAAACGCCTCACAGTGTCTTGGTTTCTGGTGTCACTTACATTTTTGCCATGTAGCTTTGTCAGTTAATTATAGTTAGCGGGAGCGTTTAATTGCCTTTATCTAGTCACGGTAAAGTTTTCCATATTGTAAGAAAGGAACAGATCTTGGATAATTACTAAAAAGGCTATCCCGTTACAGGATTAATCCCGCAGTTATACTGTATCTTATAATATAATATTGCATATTCAGTATTATAGCTGTTTGACATATAGCTGACAGAAAACACCAGCGCATTGAAATAAGCTTGCATTTTTAAGAATGCTTCCAAGATTAATTATTCCTACTATTTATCATAAAACTGTCCTCACCAATTAAAATACAATATTTACGGATTACTTGCGAGGACAGAAAATTGACAGCTGTGAGCAGCCACCGCACACCTCTATAATATTAAGTGAAGCAATTTTCTGGAGCTGATTGTAAGTTTTAAATATTCACTAGCGCAGGAATAAATAAAGCGTGTGACGTAACAAGCAACTGGCATTCCATAGTACAGTAGGCTACGTCGATTTGTCATGTATAACGAGTCAAGCTTTTGGGGTTTTAGTCCTGAGTTTTGGACAATGTTTACCCCTTCAAGCACCAGCAAAATATTCGACATCTTACTATCAGAAAATTAGAAATGAAGATAGAAAGCTTAATACCTCTTCAAAGGCCTTTCCAACAGTCGCGTGTATGGAAAAGAAAATCGTACTGACCTTTTGAAGATCAACTTTTCTCCATAGCAACGACATAGAAATTGCATGGGCTCTTCTCACTGCAATAGAATGTCCTTATTGCTTGTAGTAAGCCTTTTGTCACTTCCAATGCAGCCTTGTATGGCAACCCAACAGACTATTCGGTTTGTATTGTATAAAGAATTTCTTATGTTTATACGTAAATAATTGCACCTTTTTTCGAGACGTGGAACAAATATCGGAACTAAAACTGTCCCTAACTCAGAAAGCAATTTATTTATGTGTAAAACTAGACTTGATTTTCGTTCTACCCGATATTTATCGATTTCAACTCACGAGTGGTGTCTATGTGTTTCAAGACACTCTTATAGTTCTGCTTACGATACATTGCAAAGAAATAAATTGCTTACGGTGACCATTTACGACGAGTTCTATGAACCATCTATCATTGCTGGTGAAGTACTGTACTATTCTTCATGGGGGGTTGAAGGAATCACTAAATTTGAACTTCGTTATTGTCGAAACTTTGCTTTGCCCACACTGGCCAACAAAACCTAGATTTGGAAGACTTCGAACCATGTATGCATATACTGGCCATATGACCACACATAAGTGGAGAATACCAACCTCAAAAATTGGTTTTTGCAACACCCTTAATATTGGACGTTTTATTTTCAAAATTACGGTTTTGCCATATCGTGGTAAAACAAAAACTCTCCCTTAAAGTAGGGAAGCTAGATTGGGACTTTTTTGTACCAAAATCTGTCTATGGGCATGCTCGCAAAACAAGGTAGATTACACACTGAAATATCGGTAGGCTAGAATATCCCAAAGCCGGGGTAAAATGTGATCAAACATTTCTGGTAAATAAATACCACCAAAAATCGGTAGGTTAACACGCTAAAAATAGGCGAATAAATCTAGATTTGTAAGACATCGTACCATATAGAATACATGGCCACATGACACCCTATAAAATGGAGATCACGATCTCAAAAATTGGTTGTTGCAACACCCATAATATTGCGCCTTTTATTTTCGAATTATGAAAATGTGCACATATCTTTATCTTTTACTTATATTTCCTTAGTATAAAAGTATTATTTTACATCCACAATCAATTACATGAATGACAGGCATAAAACAAAAATTCCACATTTTGCGTAGGACGTAGTAAAGCCATACTATCTAACACAATTTAAGAGTTAGTGTGTAACACTGCACATACGAAAGCAACTATTAATATAATGAAGTATACAGAGTAACATTAAACAAAAGCATTAATAAAAAGCAGAGTACAATAGACCATTCACCAAGCACGTTCACCAACAACAAACAATACAGAAGTATCCAGAAGTATACAGAAGTTCACAAAACACTAAGCATAACAAGATATAACAACAGCACGAAAAAATGTAAATTCACCAACAATATTATAATATGACGTTCAGCACAGCTTCAAGAAAGTCAAAAAGCCAAGTTCAACGTTTCCAACATTAGAAGGACGACTAAATACAAAGTAGAACATTCCTCTCTGCAACAATTAGACGTAATAGCAATCAAATAATAGTAACCAAATACACAAACACAGTGGCGTAGGAAGGGAGGTGCGGGGGTTGCAGGCCGCCCCGGATACAACCATTGAGGGGGTGACAAAATGGCATTTTTTCATTTTTTGTGGGGTGCTCACAACACTTCAAAAAGTAATATAAATAAAACGACTTTATAAAATAACTTCGTCTGGCAATTAATCAACATCAACACGTCAACATAATACGTATTAAAATGTTTTAGTTGGGACAACAAACGTCGGTCAGTCACTTCACGCCATTCTGTTGAGTTAGTTGAACATTATTACTGAGCTTAAAAGTATCGAAAGGTACACCCAGGTGGGCTAGGGGATTTTCCCATCTCCCCAAGAAATTTTCCGCACCGGGTACAATCTGACCTTGGGACGCTACTGACCAAACATAGGGCTGGAAAACTGGACGGCTCAATCCGAGCCCAGTCGAGCTGAGCTGAGCCGAGCCGTTGCCAGCCCTAGCAAACACTGCACATAAAAGAAGAGAAAATACATATGTAGTTAGTTTTTCTCTTCACAAGTCATGAACAGTGTAGCACAGAACCAGCTTTAACAGTTTTCCAATCCCAAGCTACTGCGCCTGACTAAAAGTCCCTCCTAGTTTTTTTAATTACTAGAGGATGCAAGTGACTATATACTGAACTACGAGAGGCCAGAAAAAGTGGACAGGTTTTGTACGAAAGCTTTCCTCACCGCATGATTTTTCTTGCAAAGCATGTACTAGACGTTTCTTGGCAACGAACTAAGCTCACGCCGCAAGATAATACAAAAAAAAAGTGGCCAGGAGGACCAGGTACCCAGGATTTCAGTTCAGAGGGTCACTTTCTCTAACTTCTATGTTACAGTTATGCAGTATACTTAGTATAAAACAATATAGTTCTAAAAAACCTTGACGCTTAATCCAACTACAACATCTCGCATTTTTGCGAATTATGCATACTGGGCAGTAGGAACACCAAAATGGGAATCCGCTACTGATTTAAAAGAACCGGCTGCGAGATTCTGGCAACCGCAACTTAAATTTGGTATGCCTTGCCCAATACTTGCGAGAGGCTCTCCGACTTTGGTCAAAATCTATCGGTTTTGAGTCAGATAAAAAAAAAGTCCATTTTAGGTAGGCAGCATGTGCCAATTTCTTGGACCCATTTTAACAGTGCAGAGAAGTAAAGGCAAGTGTGACAGCAAGTTAGCGCAGCTCCACAGTCAAATGTATGTTAATGTAAATATAGTGGAGGGTGGGAAAGGGGATTGAGCAAATTAGGAATTGCAATGATTCGTAAAGGATTTGAAAATCGAATGAAAATTTTGACGCATATTTACGGACTATGCGAAGACAGTGTTAGAAATAATTCTGGGTATGAAGTTGAGGGGCGATATTAAGAAACTTAATTGTCGTAGTTGTCCTTCTAATGTTGTACTCATAAAAAGTTTCTATAGCCTGCTCCACATGTCTTAGGATTCCGTACGAGTTACGAGATAGATGAGTATAGAGAACCTATGAAACGGGTCTTTAACAGTACATATAGATTTCTTTCCAGCTGAATCTTGTGAAGAAAAACATGTGTCAGGGTCGTTGATTCGAGAATGATACAAGCGATGATAGAACGAGCAAAGAGGAAACCGTGTTATGCTTCTTATCGAAGTATGGGCCTTTAAATTCTTTGAGGGACGTATAGCACGCCTGGCATTGGCATGTGTGACCAATGGTTAGTGTAGTTCCTGTCGTCTGTTGGGCTCTAAAACGAATGGAGACAATAAACGGGAAAGTAAAGGGACGGAAGAATGGATAAAGAATTGGTCGCGCGAGTCAATATTCGCGCGCTTGAAGAAATTGGTGAGACAGCATCTTGAGAAACACCTTTATTTCCAAATCGTGTGGGCGTACGATATAGCGAGCACATGGCTAGACTACTGTTTGAAAAAGTTCTCGCAGTTTCGCTTTAACCAGCCCCAACTCTGACAAGAATCTTTTCTCTTCTCTGTTTTTCCGCGAATCGGTTTTAAGTTGCCTACTTCTAGAAAAATAACAGTGCGTAACACTCAAAGACTACGCAATGAATCGTGTAGATAGCACTGATTATTTAACAAAATAAAACGATTTTTTAGTTTTCTAATAGAAAACAGTTATGCGTACTTTTTTATTGAATAAGCAAGGGATATGGTCACACACAGGTTGGATAAAGGAGTTTCCACTGTATTCTTGGGAGAAGAGCATTTTTTTTAATTTTCCCTGAGTTAATCTCCATTTTCTCCTAAATACCGAATTTCTTTTTTCGTGCTTGACTTCGCATGTCAGCCATTATATTTTTTAAACCTTCAGTTTGAAATTTAATTCCGTGAACTATTTGAATTCCACAACCGTATGAGTACGCAATAAACCAGTGGAATAAACAGTTATAGTTTCCTCACTTTGAGAAACCACCAACGACGGTTTCTAGTGAAGTGTGATGTATGATTCCGGTCAACAGTTTTCATACGACTAAATTCTGTCACGTAACCTGCATATTGAATGGTTCATCAATTTTAATCATAAGTAAATAGGTTAAGACAAGCAAATTTTCGCTTTTGGTTTGTTTCATTTACCTTTTGTCACACTTCCCTCTTATATTAACTTGTCTGTTGAAAAAAAGGCTGTCATCCACCATGTGACAAGAATACGATTTCTTATTTTAACCCATTTTAAATTTTCTCCGTTTCCATATTCAACTAAATTTAACAGGACTTGTTCACGATTCCGTATTTAACTAAAGGAATGAATGCTGTAGTGAAATCCATGAGCATTATTACAGCTGTTTTTTTCATTGTTACGAGAAGCGAGATCAGTCCTGTTGGTTTCTAGACATATCCTTTATACTGTACAGCAAGGCCGCACCCAGAGGGGGTACGGGTTTCTACCCCCTACCCCCGATTACTTAATATTATAATGGCGAACCTAGGAGATTTACCAAATGTATAAAAATGGCATATCCCTGGGTACAGGCCTGCTATATACAGTACTTCTAAAAACAGTCGACCCCAGTACAAAGTCCATTTGCTAACGCCACGGCAGTTGTGCAAGTGATGTTTCATTCCATCCTCTTTCAAACACGACTCGCCACAAGGCTTTTTCCGATAAAAAAAATTGCATTACTTAGCCAGTCTCGTGCCGTTAGCACTGGACCCTTAGCTTGGGTCCTTTTTGGGGTACATCGATCAAGCGCTAGAACTACACAGTACAAAGTAAAAGCTTCCATTTGAGTAGTAAAGTAATCGTGCATTTTTCCTTCTATTTGTAGTGGAAGCTAATGTAGTCCTTTCTGTTCTGTAAACAACCATGGATTCTTCTCATTCCACACCTCCAACGCCTTCTCCTAGGATTTCTCGAGCACGTGCATTGAGAGAACGTTTTGCTCAGTGCCGTCAGACTGGATCGGAATGGCACGAACGTGATCGTGAAAAGTTGATATTCAAGCATGGCTTAGGAAGAACGTTAACGGTAACTTCAGGTGCTAGTACCGGTAGTGATATTCCGGACGATGCTCAGGATGAAGTGTCATGGCAACGCCCTAATACATATTTCCATCCTGCGCCTCCTCTAGCGACCTCTTCTATCGCTCCATCCTCAAGTGGAATGCACAAAGTCCACGATCCTCTGGAAGTTGCCAGTACTGTTGGAGCAACAGGTAAGAGTGCATTGTCCCGATCTTTGTGCCTTGATTTGTTTATCCACCTTTCAGGAACGCAAAGTTCCCAAAGTTTCTAAACGTGTTTCTACTTGCACAACTTACAGATAAGTCAGCATTGAATAGTGCTGCCTTGGCACTTGCAAGAAGATGCAAACTAGCCCTGCGGTCAAAGTCCCTGGATTTACTAGGAATTAATCAAACGCACAGTTCGAATGCTATCACACATCCTCAGGTCGGATCTTCTTCGCCGTCTCGTCGCACCAACAAACCGAGTTTCCTCCACAGGAACAGTGTAAGGTATCAGCCGATGGGCTCCTCATTTGATGAGCCGCAGTTGAGCTACCAGGCTCCGTCAGAAAGCAGCCATGGGTTGCGTACCACTACCAATGGTATTAGTAACACTGCGAACAGTCTCAAGTGCGCTGAAAGAAGGCGGAGATTTTTTCTAAGAAAGCAAACCAACTCAGCCCCGGATTCTTTTGACAGCAGTAATCATGGATCATACGAATGTCACGGCTCGGGTGTCGGATGTATTTCCATTACGCGTTGTCTGGAAGCAGCCCTCCGAACATCCGCGATGATGAACTGGGAGTCCGCGGAGTACACACCACCACTCCCTGGTCACGGCCCAGTAACATTCGTCGACTGTAAGCACCCCCTTTTCTTCATATGCGAGGTTAATGACAGTTCTATGTAGTTGCTTTTGCTTAATCTATAGTAACAAACTAAACCAGAGGATGCCGTAGAAAAAAAATCACGTTGGTTTGGTTTGGGTTAAAATAACGTTAAAAACTACAGTGCACTCTTGATTGCAGAATGTGTACACTTTCAACGCCGTACCCATGGAGCGGGGGTAGAGGTTTTCGACCCCCCTACTCCTCGGAACTCTTTCATAACCCCATCCGAGCCAAAATCCTGGGTACGGCCCTTTACCCTCGCCTTTGCCTTAATTCCGTATTTTGATAGCGTGACTTATATTTGCAGTCTTACGTTTAGCATTGTGTCGTTAGCCATATTCTTCCAAGAGATTGTCCCGATGAATCTTTTTTTATTGGATAAGCCGTATCGGTTTATGGAAGACTTGTGCCTAAGCCCCAAAAAATGAAATTTAATAAAATCCAAGACCATTAGATTTTATTTTGACAAATCCAAATCCAAATCAAGACCTACGTTCTGCGAGACACAAAAATCCAAATCCAAATCAGGAAAAAAGAGCTTAAATCAATCTCAAGTTCTTTTAGGTGATTTTAGCAATTATCGTCAAGCCTTGCCATTTATTATTTATTAGAAATTTGCCATTTTTTTAGAAATTTATTAGAAATTTGTCATTTTTTTAGAAATTTATTAGAAATTGCCATTTATTAGAAATATTTGTATACGCAGGGCCCCTCCATATTTTGCAAGGACCAAATATTAACTCACAAATCAGCACAAGTCTGGTTTATGGAAGCTGTGAATTGCTTAGTTTCCACATTCCGACACCTCGTGGTGAGGAGTGTCGGAAACGCTGTGATACCCCAACTCTTGTCCTTTGCCACAAGGCTGTATTTTACTTGAATGACCAATTTTACATATTCACCATTTTTTATCGTTGTTTTCTCGCATAATAACTTGGCAAGCTAAGAAATTTCTCAACAGAAGTTTGCGGGACTAAATGTCGCTAAATAAATTTAGAAACAGCTCCCTACTGATCTGTACTATACTGTGAAGTCGAGCTTCGTTTGCTTCTGTAATTGCGCCAGTTCTAAGTGGAAGAGAATATAACCTTCTGGTAGCACTCACTAGAGTGTGCAACAGTAGCGAAAGAATCGTTTAGCAGCAATGCAGGGATTTCTTCGAACGCTTCGTTGAGCGTGCATGAAGGAAGTACATGAAGACTGGATAGAAAGAGTGGTTGAAGCGGTGCTCTTGGAGGGTTGACGAACAAAATTTTATTGTGATGCGTTAGGTCTTTTAGGACGCTATTATTTCACCTGTTTAATGGTTTGAACGAGATTCATGAAATGGAAGAGCATAGTCATTTGGCTCAGGGCCACCTGGTGCATGCATCTGCGTATCTAAACATGCTTACGCAGGATTGGAGCTGAAGAACAAGACTTTTTATAGTCTCCTAAAACCCACCCAGCCGGTACCGAGCTGTCGCTTGCGGACGCCCGCGGAAAACTTTCTGTTCACAAAGCAATAGCGTGTAGCCCCCAACTAGTTTGTGATTAGAACTTGTCCCCTTCCCCTCCCTTCCCTTCAGCCAGTACTTTCCTCCCTATTCTCCCATTATCCCATCGCCTTTAGGGCTATTAAAGAGACGGGGGACTCCTTGGGTTAAAGGGCATCTTCCTATGCCCTTTTCCTTTCCAGCTAATCTTCCGTATAACATGTGTGGATGCGCAGAGTGATCACGCAGGCCTGCAGCAGCACTACGTGCCTCCTATCTAAAGCTTTCGGCTCGGGTCAGCAACGTCTGCAACACATTCCAAGGACTGCACCTGACAAATGAAGCTGCATGTGCTTGAGGCATTGCAGATTGTTTAATCCGTCACAAATCCTGTACATTGTGTGCTACTGACAGATTTGCGCAAAGAAACGCTCGTCAGTGTCTGGACGCTGCCAAAGCTATTGAGTTTCGGTCTACTCCCTTGTTCTTTTCTTCCGAACGAGTCCAGGAAGGCCGGAAAAGTGATTACAAAGATTCCATGGCGACGTTCCTCTCGGGCTGTTGGCAAGTCAACAGCAGCGTTAAGACTCTAAGCCCATCCATAATAGAAACACACCGCGTGTCTTTTTACATCCCGTCATCTTCCCTGTATTTATCTATGTGAAGTGGTCGTACAACTGACTAAATTGAGACAGTATTGTGAGCTTTGCGAGAGCGACCAATTCCATTGGCACAGCGGTAAAAAAGGAGCCAAGTGCCCAAAAAAAGGTGTCAACAGGAAGGACTATATGAAAAGGCGATTTCTCGCGCCTACCAGTGATAATTGAAATGGAGGGGCCGCAAGGGCCCCTAGGTGCTAGGGGTAGTTGGGCACCCCCTAGCCCACATCGTAAGAGCTGGACACCCCAACACCAAAGTAGTCTCGAAGTACCACCGCCACGGTACGTGCAGTCAGCGCGTAATTCCTTAGCGGCCGTCGCCTGTGGCGCTAACGCCATCCCGACACCTGGTGAATCGCATTTCTTAAAAGCGTTGAGATCTCCAACTCGGAACAAGAAAAAGGTGTCGGTTAATCAGACGCGACCTTCGCCCTCGTCCTCTAACAGTATGGAGCTTTCCTGGTCGGACTGGGCATTTGTCCGGCAATACTCGTACTCGGAGCTGTCACAAGACGGAAGCTGGGCCATGCCGGCCCGGGACGAAGATGACTCTTCTGGGTTATCAGTGTCTCCCGAACCGCATCCACATCCTTTAGGACAGCTTCACATTCGTCAAGGTACGACTCGTCGCAAAATTCGACAGATGGCACCAGTTTGTTCGTTTTCTTTCCTGTTTTACCCAGAAGGGCCGGATAAACTGAGATAAGAGATGAAACTGAGATGAAGTAAAGGAAATAAGTAAGGGAAAAAACTTGATCGTAGCCTCTGTTGCAAAATGTCTTGCTGTTAGAGCACGACAGCAGGTTTACTTAGACAAAGACCTCCATGACCGGGAAATAAATTCCGGAAATGGAGTCCTGGAAAGACGGTAGTGCCAATGGCTAGGAATGGGCGGGCAAATTTCTTCAGTACCAATCCCGAAGAATTCAGAGCAGTCTTTTCCAATGTTAATGACTTGGATTGTACGAGTTAAATATTTTCCAGATGTCCTGGATGAAGATAATGGAAAAGCTTAGTGACGCTGTACGGGATGCTGCAGCTCTTGCTCTCAGCCGGAACGCTGTTTTGTTTCTTTTCCCTTTCGTTTGGTATTGATTTGTCCCAGTACAGCAGACTGTGTTGCGGAAGCAGCGTGATTCATAACTCGGCTATTGAAACGTCTTACGTCCTTCTCTCTATCAATAGTCTCACTCTAACGAAAAAAATAAAAATAATCATGAAACCATAAGAGGAATAGGTTGAACTACGAGTCACTATGCTACTCTGGTCGCTAAGACGAATTGCATTCCTCGTATGTTGTCCAGTCGTCAATAAAAAAAAAATTTGGCAGTTTAGACAATGTATTATGTAAAACACTCACACAACCATTGTTTTGTACCACTTCAGGAGACCTTTTAAAAGCGGTTTGCATTTTGACTTTCAACGCACCAAGAATCATGTTTTGCTGCTTATCAATATCCATGTTAGCTTGTCATAATTCAATACAGTACTCATAGCTAGACGTGTCTTTGACTACATAACAGTCTTACATAATTGTAATAAGCTCCGTTCAACGTAGCTAAAATTTAAACGAAATATCTAGCCTCTGTCTCAACTTAGTCTTTGGTTTTGTAGCTTTTTATGTGGAATTGTTTGCAGTAAATTCGGGAAAAAAATAGAGACTAATAAATTTTAAAAAATGGCGTCCTAATTTCCTTTAGTCGAGAAGGATTCTTACATTTGATAGTGGTCAGTATGAGGGGCATTTTTCTGTTTGCAGGTGGGAAGGAGCGGTCTGGTTGTTTTTCCGCTTCGGTGTTTCCTTACAAGGAGGCGGGTAAGCAAGGCAGTCTTTATATTAGCAATGCAATGTTTATCTTTGATGGGGCTAGTTGCACCCCCTACTCCTTTTCACATCACAACACCTCGCAGCAGAATCTACGCCTGACAGAAAAATCATTTGAGCGCGGTTACTTGCTAAAGCAATATCTATTCAAAGTTACTATTCGTGTGTCTCGTGTTCGCGGTTTCAGAATTCGCGGCCGGCATATTCGTGATCATTATCCTAATTCGTGGCAAAAAAAAATCCCTGTTCACGGGTCGCGAGGTAGAGAGACATTCAGAATTATAATCTGTTGCATGGAAAATTACTCTGGTATGACTGTTATTTAGTGTTGAAAAATATTCACAGTATAAAGTGCGTCGTTTGAGTGAAAGAATGATTACGAGAGCACAGACATTAAGCGCAGAGGGCGAGTTAGGAGATAGTTATTGTAAGGATATTGAAGCTTAGATTAGTAATTAGATCTTGGTCATCAAAGAAACTACCAAAAACATCCTTTCAAGCGGCAGACAGAATAAAATGAGAGCCCTTCGAATAACAGAATATAAGACAAGCGAACGAAGGATAGAAACAAGCTAATTGTCGTTGTGAAATCTGGTGATTTTCTAAAAAAGAATTATCCTCCCGTCGAACGAAGCAGTTATTGAATGGCAGTCGAGTCATAATGTTTCTAAAAGGCGATGAGTCAAGAAAAAATAATGAAATACGTTACGAAAGTTCCGTTAATCTTATAACTAAGTTTCCGTTGTTTTCTGAGGGTTTTTTTCTAAATTATCTTGCTTGTTTTCTGGAACCTTGGAACCTATCGTTATATTTCAAGTTATTTTTACATCCAATATTCACAATTACCATATTCCTTTCCCATTTCGCGGAGAGGAAACGTAGACTTTATTCGAGTTTCATTTACGTTTGTTTGAAAGGGCTCAAGATTTCTCCGAACAACCGCGTATCCATGATTACTCACCTTACGATTTTCTTCGGGCAATAAAAGCCAGTTTCCTGAGAGGAATTCGAAACATCTTAAAAAGGGGGAAACAGAGTAAGATATAGTGGACTTCACTACACTTCAGCGCGGGTTATGGCCAAAATCTTTCCTAGTAAGACACAAGGAAGTAAAGGGATTCAAACATGCGTATAAAGAGAAGCTTGAGAACACGACTTAAATTTCAACACCGTGGAAGGTAATACGTTTGATAAGTGACAGAAAGATGTGAAAGTCAGGGAGACGTGTTAAAGGTATTTAAGGGTAAAATTTTGCTAAAGTAAAGACAATGTGGATTCTTGGTACAGTTGTCAAGCAGATCGATGTTTTTAGTGTTAATTTGCATTCCGAACAGATTAAAGACGTCCTGCCGTGTTCAGCATTGCTTAACTTCTCATACACCGTAACTTCTTTGTAAACAGTCTACCCTACAGTAGCTTCACGGAATCATTTCTGTGGAAGCCAAGCACTAGCTATACTATCCTGTTTCGTCATGCGGTCTGCTGAACATGTAGTATATTTCTTATTGTGGGAACATTTTTGTGAACCTCATTTGATCGTTCGTCAAGCTATTCTGCTTGTTGTCGTGTTTGCCCTCAATTTTACGATCGGTTGACATAATTTCTTCAGGCCAGGATCTGCGCAGTAGTCAAGGGTGGGACTAGAGTCACATGGGATCGAATTACCACTTATTGTCACATTCTGAAGAAGTGCTGGTAATGTACAGCGTCATGGTCAGTCTAGTTGGCAGATCGTCTGGAAAATTAGTGTCAGTGTACGCACCGTTGGGCCCAACGTGGAAACCCCACGTTGCAATCCATTCACATATATCAATACATTCTTACTGATCTATTCAGTTACTGATTGAGCGAAACCGGTTAATGTGAGCAAAAAACAGGGCCGTACCCAGGATGTTGGTTTGGAGGGGCTTGTGAAAGTTTCGAGGGAGGAGGGTAATTTCTCTTAAGTTCACCCTTATAAAAAATCAGAGGGGTTTAAACCTCCCACCTCCTGGGAAAGGCTTGGGCAAAACCGTGAACAGATTTGGTGGTAACCTACCCGAACTTGGGAAATTTCAGAATTGATCCTAGGCTAAACGGACTGTCTTTGGCAATTCGACGCGCCATGAAGTCTATGTAAAGTTATAAAACAGGAGACTTGCCGGCAAAGTGGAACAGAATAGCTTGTGAAACTATTTTCCTCTATTAGTTTCTATTTTTCGTCTGATTTTGTTGTTATCCTTTTAAAAACTGCAACGCGTGCTAGTTTCAGGACAAGCGATGTAAAAAGTCAGGAAACGGGAAAAGGCAGACTTTTGAGCTTTGTTTACAAGCCCAGATTATATTCTTAAAATGTCAGAAATAGTTACCACTTGAGAACACCCCTTGCATACGAAGGTCGATCGGCAGTTATCAAAGTCTTGGCCCTTGGACCGTACTGCTTTCTAGGTATCTTTCCTATTTCTGGCGGTGCAATTGCTTGAAAACTGTTAACGTTTCAAACCTAACTAGAGTTTGCCTTGTATAACTTACGCAGTGTTGTTCAACGCTGAAAGCGAAGGTATGACCAAACACGAAACAGATATACGTTTCGCTACGCTGCTTTCCTGCGCAGTCGTCGATTACCGGTAGGAACATGCACGAAATCACAAGTGGTATGCCCAAGGCGTAGAGGCGGTGACGCCACGGGTCGCAGTGTCGAGCACCGCGCGTTCTCGTTGTGCCTAACCTAGCAGACTATAGCACCCGACGCCCTTTTAGCCTCCTCACCCCCTCAAACTCCCTTGAAACGCCTTCTTTAGCTCTTGACAGTGGTTAATGCTTGCCACCACCTTAGCACGTTTCCCATGTCTTTAGTTATGCCGCTCACAAGCCACGGGAAGAGTCATACCCTCGTAGTTATGCCCCTAAGCAAAGTTCTCAGTGGACTGAAAATCGTGCCTTAAAATCCCAGCAGAAATTCCGAAACCGCCTCTCCATTGTGCTTCTTTAGTCCAACTTGGTATTCCACTGGAGTGATATTGGAATGTGAATCTTGTGTCATACTGATTCCAACGATTCGTGTGATTTCTTGCTAAGTTGTGGGCAATGACCTCGTCACCCAAGTCGAACAACTCGCCCAGAACCCGCGTACCGCCTCTGCTCTATCATTCTACCTCGACGCCATGCTTTGGTTCTGCAGCATCAGTAGCATGGCTAAAACGGCAACGTGGTATTAAGAACATAGTGCAATATCTTACGTTCCTTACCATGTTTTTGCTTGATGAAAATTACGTTTTCTCTGTTGGGTTGGTTGAGCACACGGTATTACTTGTTATCATTCGTTCACAGATCGTAGGGAAGGCAACAAAGATAGACAGATTGGAAAGAAAAGCAATACCACCTTCCGTAGGAAATAGTGGTTATATCTGTATGCTCTGTTGGTTTGGGAGGTCCGTGGAATTTCACGAAAATGGGAATAGAGAATATGAGATCGCCTTGCGATAGAGAGGTTGGAAATAGAAATCAATACCCTAATCACGAGATTTCTGGAGAGTTCAAACCTCCCTAGGAAAGCGAGACGGGTGTAGCAGTACCCTTGGAGTGATTGATTTCCATTTCAAGACTCTGGCTAATATTGTGCAATATTACGTCATTTTTTTCTCTCTTTTTTTTAAGCAAACCTATCAGTCTTTCTATAGCTTTCATTAAGATAAATCGTAGGTAAAGCATCTTGGCATTTATGTTTCTCCTCTCCTTTCCATATAATTATGCCCGTAATAATTTTTGTATTTGATACATCTATCACCGAGATTCGTTGTATCATTAAAGAAAAGACGTTAATCAGAGCGGGACTGCCTAATTGGTTGAGATGGTCTGTTGTAGCCTTTTCTTGCTTGGCAATCTAGGAAACGGCTTTGAACGGTCTACTACGTGTGGGAGAGCGTTCTTCTCTTTCGCGAATTGTCCTAGGCGTGTTTATTTAATTACAGCCTTAACAATTGTTGCGTGTTTAAAACATGGGCATACTCTGCTTGTATACTCCTACACACCTAACCAGCGCAATATTTAAGTGAAAGGATGCAAATGAGAAAGTCCGAAAGGGGGTTCCAGAGTATCAGCAGCTTCCGGTGGTTTCCATGGCTACCCGAGCTTCCCTGTCGCTATTTTCTGTACAGAAGCATAGTTTTCCATTTGCGACACGTTTTGCTCTTTACACCTCCACCATAAAGATGGTAGAGTCGGAAATCCGCCCAAGGAAACTCCCAACAGCACCCAGAAAACACCCCCTTTTCGTAAGTCTTATCTTTCGACGAAAAGTAAAAATGGAACATGTTTTCAAGTCATATGACGCGAGTGTAGCGCACCGGTGATGTCAAACCTGCAGGGAGTGCTTTGAAAGCTACTTTACAAAGTTTCTGTGTTACTTTCTCATTACTACTGTGTTACTCCCCAGAGAAAAATTGTCTTGTTCCGAATTTTTAACTGGTCAAAGAGCATGCGATTTTCTTGACTGAAAACTACATAAGAGAGAAATGAACTCTCTATACCTCCTATGCGCAGTCTAACTTACCTTGTTTATTGTAACCTCCATTTAGTCCTCGAAGATCAATTGAAATCCGGTCCAGAATTGGCGCGCATTGAGCACGTGTCAGATCTTCATTACCCTGATGCTGATCCTCCGTGTCATTTCTGCTCTAATCAATCATCCCGTGCCATCCACGATACCAACAGGCTTAAGATAGTTAGCGGAGGTATTTACTAACATGATTAACATTTCCATGTGGCGTGCCTAGTGCCTTGTTTGGGAAACCTTGAACTTTCGTCAGCTTGCATGGAAAGTTGGAGCATTTCGTTTTAAGTTCCTTGCACGGTTTGCGCAACTGCGCCGAGATGTTATTTCCTATTAACTTCCACCTTGTCAGTTACCTTGTTCAAGTTTTCCTGTTCGTTTCACTGATTTTCTTGACATATGACCGTTACATATCTTGGTTTTGCTCGTTCTCGGTATAAGAAGGCGGTAACATTGGCTTCCAGCCAAAGTACGCAATTTGTAGCTGGGAAACATGGAGAACGAAGGAAAAGAGGAAAAATGTGGGATAGAGTTATGATGTGGAACGATCAGCCAAGACACACTTTTACCTTTTTTCTCATTGTTCCAGGGTTAGTCCGTGGTCGAGACGGCGGCAGGGATTCCACTGCTCCGCCCTATATCAATCTTCCGTCACCCAACGTACAACAGGAAGAAGTAAGCATTCTCCTAAAAATAAATCCGTTTGGAGGGATATATAAACGAATCAAGTTCTAAGGAGCTCGACTTGCGTTTTAGGACGACGTCGATGGAAATAGTGTCTTTCCCAACGAAAGTAGTCGTGCTCCTATGCCCCAACGTGCAAATGAAAACGATGGTGAAAACGAAGACAGCTGTCCTCCTGCGTCAGCTCTAACACGTAGGCGTGCATTGGTACCACCACGCCCACCTTACTCGGTCCAAGAATCAAATGAAGACACGGAACCAGAAAAAGAACCATCTCAGACCAGGTAAGAGGGAAAAAAAAGGGGAATAACTTAGCAAAGTACTTGGCCAGGGCTACAGTGACCTAAACAACAAGGAGTGTGAAATGGAAGCATTTTTCGAAAGCTATTGTTGAAAAGGTGGGACTTTTTTCTGACCTTGGTTTATTCACACGTTGAAGGTAGTCTTGAAACGTTTAATTTCAAGACCGTGAATGATGGTAAGATGGCGCTGGACAGTGTGATCACGCCAAATCGTCATTCGTGAGTTGTGGGGCGCTTTGTCCGCCACGACATTGAAGGGTTGCTATAGCAACTCATGCATCTGTGTCCTATAGAGCAAGTCTCCAAGATCTTGACTCTTTTCTTAATCTCATGTGCCAAGAGTCCCTCTTCATTTTCATCCCCTGTTTCCTCCTTTCTGCTCGGTTTCCTTTTTCTCGATGGGACATATCTAGCGACATATTGTTCTAGCAGTTAGTTTTGGTATCCAGGTCATTCCTTTGTTCCGTTGTGCTGCCTTTCCTACCATCGATCTTCCACGGGATGCGTAAAACGTTCGCGTACCTTATAATAAGCGCTGCTTTTCCCTAGCCCCCAATCAGAGGGGTCCAGAGCAGGGAGCAGATAGGACACGGCGTAGGACAGGAGCCTTAGTGCATCGACACCGGAGAAATTTGTCTTTAGTGGTAGCGAAATAAAATAAATATATAAAAATAAAAAGAAAAACAATAATATTAATAATAATAAGGCAGGACATTGCTGCATCCATATCATACAGGATACTAAGTACGGTTTTTATGTACGGCTACTTAAAAAAAATAAAACCGACGATTGAGAAATGTCTGTGGTTGTAAAAACCAAAACCCATGTAACTAGCGAAAACTGCGTTAGAAAAACGTTTCGTTGGGAATGAACGAAACATTTTTACGAATATATGAGCAAACTGGTTTCGTAACTTGACGTTTGAAAATGAAGTTTTCAAACGTCAAGCTCCTGTTTCCATCGTTAGGCGTAACATCGTTCATCGTCGGGCCAAAATTCTTCACAAAACCATTTTGACTGACATCTAAGCAGCAGGGCAGTACGTTATAAGCTTAGACGCCAGTCCCCTTATTAATGTTACGTGAGTCGAAAATGCCAAAAGCAATGGTACGGATTTACTGGATAGAAATGACTATATGGGATTTGGTACAGATTTACCGAAAGCGCTTTATACTAGAAACTGCATATTGTGTGATTTGGCAACACTCCACTGCGCAGCTCGGTATGCTTTGTTGATGTAGGGCGAAGAGTGTAAAATCTTCTACAGTGTTACACATTTTAAAATAAACCATGGTACACAGAAATAGCGATGATTTTGACACAAATGGTGACAGAATACGGTGGAAATCGGTTAAGACGAAATCGAAGTGACCGGATTTTTTTTCTTAACCGAATTTCGTCTTAGCCCTACCATGCGAAGAAAACACTTGAAGTCGCCACAACAGATAGTGTTCACGTTTGTACTCCTACATTGGCAGTTTATTACGTTATGAAGTAATTAAATTTGGATTTCCGTTTATTAACATTTAGCACACGTATCCATAAATTCATTAAACAGATTAAATGTTGGGTAAAACAGTCGGAAATTTTCTTTTACGCTCTCTTTTTTATTGCCGTATTGTCGACATATTCTTCTATCGTCAATTGTTTGATTCATTTTGCCATTAGAGCGTTAAAAATAATTAAAACATCTGCACATACAGTCGAATACTGTCGCAATTCTGAAGTAGTGGGTATAGGAACTTTAAAGTCGACTTTATCGTCATCATCACTATCTTCACATTTTTAAAACTATACCTTTTCTTTTCTTGAAGCGTTCCAGCCAAACTGAATTCGCAGTGAATTCATCTCCCATTTGCGTTGCATACACACCTGCTACTCCATTAATACAGGTCCTGATACGGGAGAATTTTGTGACCTAGCTCGTTTAATCCGAACAAGCTCGTACATACTACGGTCATTGATATTGCTATAATTGCGTCTCTGTTCTTTACAATTGTTGATAACGTGGGTTAGCGGTTCCGAACACATCACAGATGTCGATTTTGTGAATCTGCGATTTTCATCTACTACCAGAAGAAGCCAAATTTTCACATTTTGAATACGGAGAGGGTAATTCGAGGCCTTCAAGCTCAAAAAAAGTTACTTTGTCGGCTTCCAAGACGCGCAATTTTTTTTCAAAACCGATATTTCGTTTCGTCTTAAGAGAAGAAAAATGTATGTCAAGAGACAGGATTTTGTCAGGACTGGTATGTTATGTCGTCTTAACTGATTTTTCGTCTTAACAGGTTTCATATTAACCGGTTTCCACTGTAGTTCCAATCTTAATCGGACTTACGCGTTTACATTTTCATAAGATAATTATAACACACAATATATTTTACAGTAAAATACAATAGGGTAGTTCGCTTATAAGAATACACAAGTTAAAACCTCGCGAACCCAATGTGAAATTTTTCAAGCGCTAGGGAAAATATAACGAGTGAGACTCATCCAATTTTAGCATCGTTTATTCATATATTTTTTTAGCATACAAAAACTCGTCAGATCGCCAAAAGTCCATTTTGTTTCGTGAACATAATTTTAGACTATAGTTTACCTCTATACTAAGCGAAAAATTAATAACTTTTGTCTGTTAAAATCGTCCCTAGTCTCATCAACACATTGCTCATCAACGTTGGTGGAGAGTTTCCACGACAAAACTCCCATCTCCTGTGACCGCGATATACGAAACCCTGGGAAAATAAATCAGATGATAGTCATAACAAGAAGTTAAAACGTATCTGAGATGAAAAACGTCCTCTCTGTACAACAAAAGTACAGTTCTGTCCTAAAAATTTGTTTTGCTTCATGAGAATACCAGAGGTGATCAGGGAAGGAAAGATAAAACGATCGTTGTAGTCCCTTTAAGGGGCTTTGCTGTCATTACACGTTCATCGAAGCAAATCAAATCTTAGTCCGTGTGCCACGGAGGTACGAGGGAAGGGAGCCCTAGCACTTGTTCACACTATACCACTAATCCTGGGTAAGCTCCTAAACTTACCCAGGGTAGGCTGCTTAGTGTGAACTAAGAAATAACAGCAGGACTACGTGATGTCACCTTTGATGCGTCGCCCTCTGCCCCACTCCATGAATTAAATACCCACATAAGAATTAGGAAGATACTTTCCTTAGTCTTTATCCATACATTTGTTATTTCTCCACAGCAATGAAGAGCCTTGTGCGCGACCGCAGCGTCGCAGTTCCATTGTTGTCATTCCACCCATGCAAATCTGCCCTGGAGACCTGCTTGTTTACAGTAAAGTTCTCACCCAGCGATCCAACTTACTTGGTAAGCGCTATTGAGAATCGGATAACGGAAAAGTTGCCCGATGAGCTCCCTGAAATTCCCATGAGCAACAGCGTCTCAAATTCTCTTCTTTTAACACGCAGATCTGGATGGATCTACCCAAAGCTTGGCCGGTGAACAAGGTAGCCGCCTTTTTTATTAACATGTAGGAAAGGTTAACGGTCATGTGGGATTCATAAAAGTTTGTTGTTCTTTTTTTCAAGAACCTGTAACACGGAAACACAAAAATAGTTGGTCCCTTCTCAAACTCGTAAGTCTCTTTTACTCCATCATTGTGTTATGTATGCATATTTTTTTCCTGACTGTCTCTTTCCCTATGGGAACTAAATGCGATAAATAAAACAAAAATCAATTATAATAACAATCGAGACAAGTTACGTTGTGCGTATGCACGTGCTTGCGTCAGAATTGGTGCGTGATGCGTGTGATTCTTAGTTCGATCGATCCGGTCGCAGCAAGTCGGAGAGCCTGTCGGGATTAGAGGAAGTGCTTACATGTCTACAACCTAGCGAATTCACTGATGAGCAATTAACCCGTTACCGGGGCTATTGCTGGAGTGACTTCCTGACCATGGCAATTGCGGACCCGGCTCGGCCACGTTTGATGGTGACAACCGGTCAGGAAACGGACGACGGATTTTCGGTGGGTTCTCACAGTGTAGAATCAAATCAGACAGAAATCACGACGTATTCCAATGAAGAACTTGAAAGGCAGAAAGTCTCTCCTCCACCCCCAGCTATGGTAATCACCTTCCTTTATCTAAATTGTTAGTTCTTTCTTCTGCAGCACCACAAGTTAAATTTTTTTTTACAACTACACTAATTGGTTTAATTATCTTTTTATTCTTTTATGAACTGTCTTGGTGCTACTGTTTTTGCGGGAGAGAAGATTGCGTTACAAAACGGCAAAGACTGGCGATCTGAAAGACGAGCGCGTTTAGGATTAGTCCGAACCCAAAGCGAGCGGAGTTTAGATCGGAACCGTACGTTTGGATCCCGTCTTCAAAACAGACAATTAACCCATTCAGATTCCGTGCGCATTGACGACCTACACACATGTCATGAAGGATTTACTACCGATTCGCCGTCGTGTAAGGAAGAGTCCGAAGACTCCGGAGGGAAACATGACTGCGGCCGAGGATCAGAAAACGCTCGATCAGAGTTACGCGAACGGGAGGCGCTTTGGGATCTCTTCCAGAGCAAAGTTGCCTTCCTACATGACCATCTCATGGTTCTTAAGAATGTAAGCAAATCTTCCTTGAATATGTAAAGTGTACTAATGGAGAATCGAGTAATAACGCCTGTTTATTTTTGGATGGACTTTAAAGGTATACATGGACCCATTAAAAAAAGTACAGGTAGAGGGGTACGTCATGTTTGCCGAACCTGAACTTTTGTTCGGAAATTTGGATGAGCTTTGTTGCGTAAGTTATTTACTTTTTCATCGTTTTTAATCCTTCACTAGCTTATTCTTTTGCATTCGTACATGCAGGTGACGTATGCCTTTTGCAAAGAATTCATGACGCTCTTGCTCCAGAGTATGAATATCACTATGCCAACGGCGGAAATACTGGTGAAGCTTTTCCAAAAGGTAACTTACAAGACAGTTTTCATGACAAGTTCGTAAGATTTTTTTAGTGTTAATGCGTATCGGTTTAATTCGCTTTCAATTTTGTTGTTTTTTCGTTATATTTTTTATTTGTGTGTGTGTTTTCGACGAACCCAAAGAGTGCCAAAGCTCGTTCCTTGTCTCAAGCTTACCACCGGTATGCTTTGAACTACATAAACGCACTGAATTACCTAGAGACGTTGCGAAGACACGTGGAATTTTGCGAGTTTGAGAAAGTAATTTTCAATTAGCAATGTTGGGAATAGTACGTCGCAATTAAGGAATTGTGTTTTTCAGTGGTGCAATCGGGATCCCCGGTGCAAAAAGCTGCAGTTGACAGATCTTTTGGTGGCCCCGGTACAACACATCATGAAAGTTCCTCTGCTTCTGAAAGAAATTGAGGGCCGTACCGAAAACATGGAAGACCGCGACGCTGTCAATCACATCCTTGAACGAGAGGAAGCTTCACTAAGTACGGGCGACACTGACGAAACAGAGAGAGAGAGGAGAATGGAGAGAAAAAAGAGAACTATTAATCAAAAGAAATTGGAAGTCCACTTAACTTAATTTATCGGGATTTTCTTTCCTCTGTTTTTTTAGGGGAATTGGATGACAAAATGAAATGGCTGAAAAACTTTGAGCGATTGTTGGAAATTCAACGCAATTTAGTGTGGCCATCTGTGATGGATATGGAACCAAAAATGTTCGTGCCCGATTTTCTCAAAATTCCCCTAACTCGTCAGCCTTGCGAACGACTCATAGTTTCGCCTCGTCGCCAAATTGTGTTAGAAGGTCCCTTGAGTTTGATGGATGCTGGCAAGCCAGCCGACATGCATCTCATATTGTTTGATGACATGCTACTCATAACGAGAAAGAAAAAGGGCCTAGGCAAGAAAGTAAGAAAAGTCTCTTTCGTTCTTCACAGACACTGTCTTGATGTTACTATACTCGTAGCAAAAATCTTCACTAAGCGACAATTGGGGCGGAGCTTGTAACAAAAGCTGCGTTGGAATGGAGTCGGGGATCAGATATGTAGTGCATCGACAGCCTTTGTCGCTCGATCGATTTTTTCTGCATGACATCACTGGATCCGAAGCCGCCACCTGCAGATTGGAGGCTGCTTTTGTTCTCATCAGCCTCAATCGATTCCAACAAATAGTCACTATTTACACCTTCCAAGCCCATACTGATCAAACTAAGGTAAATGCCCTTCATTTGCTCCTTCTATGACTGGTTTAATTGGTTCGTTAATTACTGGTTCGGATCTTGGTGAACAGCAAATGTGGTTAACTAAAATACGTGAAACACAAGAACGTTGGAAAAGAACATTGCAAACAACCGTATTCCGCGCTCAAAGACAAACGCCGTTACCCCAGCAGCAAGTACCGAAAACTTCCAATGCTTCCGCGAACCTGACGTCACCGAAAGCAGAGACCCAAGCCTGAGAAGAAACGCAAGAAGAAAGGTCGAAAAATCATTCAAATTCAGCGCCACCGCCATGTCCCGCTGCCTCATTTTATTTTCCAGTCGGAGTGTGCCTGGAAAATTGTAAAGTGAACATTTGTATTCAACTTTGCTTGACATGAAGTGTACACAACTGTGGGAAAAGTCATTTTCAGTCTATCTAAAACTGTGAGGTTCTTTTCGGGATCTTGCACCTACCCCCCATTCTGTCAAGATTGTGTCCCACTGTAAGCCGGCCTCTCGGTTAATCAGGGTTATGATGTGTAATGTAGGTAAGTTAAAAAAAACATATTTATACTGAAATACTCATTTTATTCAACTGTAATGTGGAACAAAGGCTATCTAACTCATTTCCAAATACAACTTAAATATAGTTTTATCCCCATCTACTTCAATTTACGCACATAATTAACAATAACTTCGCTAATTGTCCATGGCAATGCATTGGTGGCAAAGGCCTGTGTTGTACTGTACAATGAACGTATTCGCTGGCCAAGAAATGCCTGCTATAACGAACTCCCTTTCGTACAACAAATCACGGAACAGCACTCTTACGAAAAATTCATTTGCGGAGAGCTGAAAAATCGTTCCAAACGAGCAATAAATCATAACCATTTTTTATTTACTGTACTGTACTTTAATTTGGATTCATGTTTTTGGACTACTGAAACGGGAACGGAACGTTCGAAACACTGAAATGAAACTAAAAGCCTCAAAACATATTCCTAACGAAGAACTGGAACAGTGCTGAGTCAAAAAAAACTGTACAGAGTATAATGCAGAGGTCTAATCAATCTTCCTGGGGTTGATTTACTTTCAATAACAAGCGAAAGGTGTTGAACCAATTGGTTACTAGAGGAAAGGTAGACCGCGCTGTTCGTAAAACTTCGCATACAATTTTGTCGGAAATATGAAAATTAAATACGTGTATTGCGCAATTACTGTTGCTGTGAAATAGAGATGAAAGTTTTCTTCAGTTGTTTCAGAATTTCGCTATTGTGCAAGGAAAGGTAAAAAAATACGTGAAGTGTAATTGTTCGTTAAACAAACTAGTGTCAATAATGAACATTAGACTTCGTACAAAGTAATGTATCTATGGACGTTTGTATCGACGAATGTGTTAATATAGTTGCGGCAACAGGTGAGAGCCTATGCCAGCTATCTTAATAAAAATAATGAACATTAGACTATCACACGATACAACAGCAAAAAGTTTTGAGAAAATGAAATAATAAATAATGTAGGCATAAACTATAACTAGGCCACCAAACATATTTTTACGCAATCAGGTGACAATTTTGCAACAATGCCCATAGCGTAACTTATTCAACCCGTCGTCCTCTTTATTCCTTTTTCACACAAAGCGAAGGCTTTTCGAATTTCGCGATCTACCCTCGCTTCAACAGCGTTTAGTCTAGTGTCCCTTTAGCTCTTAAATCATACGCAAATACTTTTACTTTTTGTGCAAGCTATAATTGCTCCATTATATACTTTTTGTACTATCCGGCTTTATTGGCCCAGAATATCCGGATAAACAGATAACCGGAATATTGGCATGGTCCGCTGGTGACGCTGCTGTGGTAGCTTGACTGAATGAGCGTTCTCTACCGTGTGTTTCATTATTCCCTCTCCAGCGCCCCAGCAACTGCAGCGCTGCTCTATTGTAACGGTAACCTGCTGTACTACGTGTAGGAACGGTATCAAGCGCTCGGTGCAGAGTGACGCAAACTTCTGAAAGCTTTTTTTCCGCTTTGTTTGTCAACATTTTTGACAATTAATTTGGAAGCCATGGACAATGCAGAGTTATTAGTCAATGAGTTACTAGGTAAGCGTCTTCTGGCCAAATTTCTAGTGCATTAATTTTAGCCAAAAAGACGGTCTAATGTTGAAAGTTTCATTGGAATTTACAATTCTTTGTTTGTTTGTGTTTTGCTTTGTAGAATATGAGAAGAAAAAACCCGCTGAGATTCCAAAACTTTTGGAAGATTTTTTAGTACACGTAGCCAAAACTGGAGACACGGTCTTTCCTTGGTCCAAAATTAAATATTTGCTGCGTCAAAAACTGGACACAGTGATGACTTCATTTCATGCTACCTGCCCTACAGAAGATTTGCCACCCTGCCCCAACGTAGACCCATTTAATTATCAGACGATGAGAGACAAATTATTGGAACAATTTGACTATTTTAGCAAGTAAACTCCATCATGGGCGTATTGCGAATTTGTCTAACCTGTGGCTTTAGTGCACCTTTCTCGATTCAGCGGCTCTGTGAACTTTTAACAACACCGAAGAGACATTACAAAAGAACTGACAAGTTTATGAGAGGCCTGGAGAAGAATCTGCTTGTAGTCAGTACATCTGAGCCTGGACAATCGTAATTGGTTCCCTGAAATTCGCAGTCGTCGTAATTAAGAGCATTTTCTCCCCTTTTCTAGGCGTCGAGTCAGTGAGAATAATACGTCAGTTTTGAATGGCAATGAAGGATCTCATGATAGCACGGAAATAGGGAGCTCAAGCCAAGCGCAGCTAGCAGATGGAGAAACTGAATCCGAAGCTCCGCCAGTCGCACCAGACAGTGAGGTCATGCTAGGTCATCCAATGACGGTAAACCCCGATAGTAGTGTTGAGACCAGCAGACCGTCTCACGTACCTACAGTACCAGAAGGTAACTTACTCAACCAACGTATACAGACAAATTCGAATTCTTTCATTTTCTTTCAAAGCAGCTGATTCCGGAATTTCGGACACGGAAAAAGAAGGCCGTCCAGAGGCGCCAATGTCGAAACTTCCAAGCGACTCCGAGTCCACTTCATCTGTGGAAAAAATGGATGAACAAACACCTGCTGAAGCCGCTTTTCCGTCGGAGGAGTCTAAATCCGGTCCGGTGACTAAAGACACTGAACAAAGCTCAATGGACATGGAAAAAGAACCTTCCAGTTCTGTAACGGTGCCGGAGCCCACCGTCACCAATAATGAAGTAGCGACTACCATGACTAGCAACGACGAGGACACCGCTAAAGCTACTGCTGGCAAGGAACACGTCGGTGAAGCTGAAGCTGGTCAGGGGATGGAGAAATTGCAGTTAGCTTCAGACTCGGAAGGTGACAGTGGGAACGACAGTTGCGCCGGAAGTAAAAGACCTCTGGAGGTAGATGACACCGAAGGAGGAGAAAGAGACCGGGAATTTAAAGTAGCTCGAACTAAAAGCCCTGAAAAGCTTGCCCAAGTATGTTATCACTGGAATTTCGTATATAAAATATATATA